>OX345636.1:3802231-3984186 GCA_947044365.1 Petrosia ficiformis
AAAAGTAGTAAAGTTTAATAGTAATATATAGGCTAGTACACGAGTAACTGACTCGTGGGTGGGTCTGGGATACCCATGACTGTAGTTCTGTTCCGTTCCGTTCCGTTCCGTTCCGTTCCTGGTTTTATAAGTACCCCATAAAATTTAATATTTCATGTCACTTATAAAACTTCTAGTAACAGAAAACTTGCCAACTCATAATCTAATACTTTGAAATTTTATAAGTGTCATGAAACATGAAATATTATATGAGGAAGCTAGTGAAATATGATTTCAGTAAATATTATGGCATCAACAGTATGACCATACATGCAACTTTTAGCAACTGTAATAACTAGTGTTGTACCTATACTGGTATATGTATATGTATAGGGGAGGTATAAGTAAATATAGTTATGGGCAAGTAGATACAGATACTTTACAGACCAAATTTTGAAACTTTATAGTACTGTTTTACTGTAAGATAATATTGATACAACAGTCAGGAACATAATTTTTTGAGTGATTTTCATTTTTTCTAGTAGTTTGTGAGTTTCATTTCCCAGGTATTAAAAAGTATAACTTAAATTTTGTGTTTGTGGGTTTACAATCACGGTCAGATAAATTTACATGTACTTTAGTATAGATTATACTAAATCTTTGACATGAAATATGAGTAGACAGCACTCTAAAATTTTGTGATTCAACTATAATTGAATATTACTAGTACAAAGTATCTGTGGTATAATATGTATGTATTCTGAACAACCAACTAATTGTTAAATCCTTGCAACTGCACTAACCACTACATTATACTGGCATGTTAGTTTGTATAATAATTTTGATCCTTGCATAATTTGAAGTCTGCCAGTAGCTCGTTGGAGACACACTAGTTATTACAGTTGCAAGATATAAAAGTTGCATGTAATGTCATACTGTTGATGTCATAATGAATCATAATTTGCTAACTTCATAATATTATCATTGGGGTTCTACTCAACAAGGAAGTATGTACATTTTTGTATTTGTAACACTTATAGTTGGTGACCTATGAGCTTTTGAATGAAATCAATGAAGTACCTCCTGCATCTCTCTATTGGAAATACACAATCATAATATCTTTTTCTAAAATCAGATTAGCCAGTTTTTTTAGACAAAAATCATAGTTTCTGTATATATTTGCCTATATCTATATTTACATATATAGCTCACCTATACATATACGTACCTATATATACCAGTATAGGTACAACATTAGTTATTACAGTTGCACGGATTTAAAAGTTAATTGCATGTAGGACCTAAAATTAAACAAACCTCTTCCATATAACCCTACATAAGTACTTACACTGCTATAAAGCAAAATACAAAGAGAAGAGCTGTACTTATGTAAGGTTATATGGAAGTGGTTTGTTTAATTTTAGGTCCTACGTTAACCTCCCAACCTTGTTTGCATGCTTTTTGGGTTTTGACGTCCCTACATCTTTCTTCATTTTTCTTGAAAATGTTTTTATTATTCTTTTTGTATAGTAGGTATATGATATATTAATTATATTAGGTTTATAGTATAATAATATAATTGGACTTGTATATAGGTTCTACTCAACAAGGAAGTATGTATTTGTAACACTTATAGTTGGTGACCTGTGAGCTTTTGAATGAAATCAATGAAGTACCTCCTGCATCTGGCCATTAATATTGGAAATACACAAGTGTAATATCTTTTCTAAAATCAGATTAGCCAGTTTTTAGACAAAAATCTAAATTTGTAGGGCTGGGAATCTGCTGAGATTCTGAAATTGATTATCGCTAACTTCAACTCAATTGATAATCAATTAAAATCAGTGGAGTAATTAAGCCATTTAAGTCAAACAATGCAGGAAAGAATTTTTACCCTTAGAGGACTGAGCTTGTTTTTCAATTTCTTCCCACATCCAACACTCACGTCTCTGCTCCATATATTTTGGCCACCGATCACTTTTTCTGCAACAAACCTGGCTAGTTGGTAGAAGTAGTACTTGAGTACTACTTCTACCTACTTGAAAGTCCCCAAGTTCTTCGTAGGACTAAGTCAAATGCATGCAACTTTTGCAACTGGGGCAAACGAAATGACCCCACTGCATGTTGGCAACAGCCATACCCATGATATCAGGTTTTACAGCAATAGAAATGTCGTAGCTACCCACCAGACTGAATCCCCAAATTGTGGGGGGAGCGTGAGGGCACAACCCCTTCAAACCCTTATTAGCAGGGGACACCCCTCTTCAAAACTCCCCCAATGCTCGACATTTAGGGGAAAAGGCGGTCGAAAAACCATCAATTTTTTTGCATTCTCCCTGACACCAGTTACAAACATTTGAAGTTCTTCGTAATGCTAGGAACACACCCCGAACTGCGTATGGGTCAAATGTCACAATTTGGGACATAGGGCTAATTAACTTAAATAAATATCGATTGATATTTCAATTAATCATCACAGCCCTAATAATTTGTATTCCTAGTCAATACATCATAATGTCTTTGTTATTTTTTACTAAAATTACCTGGTAACCAACCCTCAACACCATTATTTAAAATATCTACCATTTTTCCTAGAAACATAATATTGTTGAAACCAGCTGCTTGATCCCTGATGTTATTTAACTTAATAAAGTTATATATAACTGAGTCCAGTTAGTTATTAAACAAGTGTACATATATAGCGAAAAAAACATCCCTTTACAAATTTAAGTGAAAAAAGAAGTATCCTTATGACTGCTTTGTGGTGTCCAGCATTCACAGTATACACGAAGGTGTCAGAAACTGTGGACAAAATGTTGAAAGGCTTCATACGTAATAACTTGTAAATTTTAATTTCCTTGGCTAATGAATTTAATTAGTGGTTTTTCAAATGTAGTGTTGGTTGATATAACACATTTCATAATGACAACAAAAAGGTTGGACTTAATAATTTGTTACAAGAGAAATGATTATTACTGAAATATATGATACTCATGTAAATATATACATAGATAGATAAATTACAAAATTACTGAAAGTATACAACACTAACATTAAGATCATCTAATAATTTCATCAATACAATTATCTACATATAGCTGGATATCTAATTCTTCCTCAGTCATTGAATCATCACTTTCTGATGTTAGTTCATCAGCATTTCTTCCTCTTGTATAGGTAATGAACCAATACGACTAGCTGTACTGCTCTCACAAGTACCCTTATTTGTACAATTCTTACATTTACATTTAATATTGCATTTAGCATTAGATGAAATACATTTACATCTTCTGGTATTACAACCACTTTTGCAACCACATGTCACATGTGATGATATGAATGATTCAACCACACCTGGATCATCCCAATCTATTTCTATCAGCTTATTTTCTCCTCTTATCCATCCAAAATCATAACATTCATTCAGTACAGTACAACTATCTAATGATATACTAAACACACGTTTCAGTACATAAGCAGCACGTACGACATGTCTTTCTAAAGCCAAATATGATGGTAACAAGCAAGCCTCTAGATCTTTTGTGGAATGTTAGTCTTCATACAAAGTCACACCATTCTTTAATTGTAGGAAGGCAGTCAACTCTGGTAAATACCCCAACCATGACAAAAGCTGTTTTTTTTTTCATCTGAAATAGGCGCAGTAACAAATGAATCATGAAATCTATCTATAGTTAAACCATTCATTAATGTATGGTGCTTCATCAAGTAAGATGTACATGCAAATCTACAGAAGCTAGAAACTTCGATACCGTCAAACAATTTGTTATCATCACGATTAATATAAACAAATGACTGAGATGATCCACAAATATACTTGGCATGCTGTATGAAATATTCAAAGAAAGCTGTCTTAGTAATACGAAAAAAAGAACTAACAAATCACAGCCTGTTAACACATACAATGCTACAATACAACACACTGGGTATTTAATTGTACTCAGGCCAGGAAAACCAGTTATAAGGCGAACACCAAGATTAATGCTTACATACTCATTAGAAAAACCTTGTTTAACTAAAACATTTTTATCACTCACTAAGCCAAGTTCCATTAAAGCAAGACCATATACCCATGTACCAGTATCTTTGGACAGAATCATAGCATTAGGTGTATTAGAACGCATGGCATGGTACCATATTGCATAATCTGCGCCTCTCCATGCTCATTACTTGGCTGCTCATACAATACCATTCTGTAGCATGCAGAGATAAGGAAAAGCAGGAGAATCTGTAATAAACAAAGGCACATTTGCTGAAACAGTGAATTCTAAAACTTTGATGAGCAAGTATTTAATTAATTCTGATTTATATATACATTTCATCAGTGAGTAGTGAGGTATATTCTGACCCATAACTAATGTGTTCAGAATCTTTAATATTGTTGGTGTGCATAAAGATACTGAACTGGCTTTTTTACTTCTTTGCTTATGTACTAAATCACACGGTGGTGGAAGAAAAGCTGGCTTATCTATAACTACATATATCTCCTCTTGCTGATTGTATTCTAAGAGCTAAGTGACGTTGGTCATCTGCTACGACCCTGGAGAAGGAAAGATATTAGATAAAACTATGTGAATGTGATGTTGATAATTATATACTAATGGGATATAACGATGAATGAACAGTTATATAGATGAATAGATGATAGCTGGATGGATGAATGAATAATAGCTTGGTAAATGAATGGGTGACTACTACATCTACTTCAAAAAAACTGATGTGATTGATAAGTATCAAATCTTTGATCAAAGATTTTCTTTCTAATACAATTTTTTTGTGATGTCAATTGGGCTCTGCATTATGTTGAAATACATATTCTTCAAACTGTAACAGCACTGAATC
Source organism: Petrosia ficiformis (assembly GCA_947044365.1). Classification (NCBI taxonomy): domain Eukaryota; kingdom Metazoa; phylum Porifera; class Demospongiae; order Haplosclerida; family Petrosiidae; genus Petrosia; species Petrosia ficiformis. The sequence goes on from OX345636.1 coordinate 3,807,071, forward strand.
TAAGTATGACATGAAGTCAGCTAATTCCACTGTTCTAAATGCAGACGGCCTACTAGTAATTTGTTTCATTCTTCTATTTATGACTGATTCATGTGCTTCATCTATTGCTTGATTAGAATAGGGTTTCCCTTTAACAGATACTGTCCATTCACCAGCAGATAGTTTGTTTAGTATATCATCAGGTAATGTTAATGTGTCATATGCACAAATCCTGGTATTTATTTCTATTATATACAAAAAATATGGGCAAAAGAGCTTTAAGGAAGGAATTTCTCAAGGGCCAGCTGCCTCACCGAATGGAGAAATAAAAACCAGCATAAAAATGTAAAATAAGATTTATTTGAGCCCAAAACCTACTAATTTCATCTTTATTATTTGGCTGAGTTATAGATTGAACCCACTCCCAGTAATTCACCTTTGAAACATCTTGTGTGGTGTTAAAGTGGTCTACACTGACATCTAACAATGCCTCATAAGTACTTAAGAGCATAATGTGTATATCCTGCCACTGCACTAATCTCCACTAATACCACATTGACTACAAAACTGTTTGAGGCCACCATCCCAGAGTAAATCCCTTATTACCTCTGAAACTAGCTTCATAAGATGCCAGTCACCAGGTAGGGGATGAAACCAACTAAACATAGATGGAGTTCAACTATAAAGCTGTATTTCTGTTGGTCTCCACAAAGAAGTACTTAGGATGGAAAGGACTAGTATGCTATGCTTATGGTTTGGGTAATCTTTCAGATCTAACTTAAGCTTGTTTAAATATTTATGAACGTCATCTTTATTGGCAGAGTGAGCTTCTTGAACACTAGCATATATTATAATATCAGCCTTACAAGCAGGAAGACATTTTATTAGTTCAATCATTATAGGCAGATACACTTCATTTGTATTCACTAATCTATTGTTTACAATTTTAAAAATTATACAGTGATGAAATGGGGTCAAGCAAAGTTGCTGTAAACATATCAGCAGTTAGAGCAGAAGTTTTATTTAAAGACGATGCCAATTTAGTAATGCATAAGTGAGCTAAGCCTCCTTGGGTTAGCATAGACGGCAATGTATATGATTGACGACAACAAACCTGTGGTGTAATTAGGTTTAGCATTTTACGAGGCCCTGATGTACAAAGCTTTTTAGCATACTTAATTTTAAAGTTCAAATTATCAAAAGACACTCTCCAGAACAATGTCTTTGTTTTCTTCAATTCATCACTAGTAAAACGCTTCTTCACCAAACAGCTACCATGTTTTCTAATCTGATCTACACTACAACAACAACCAAACATATTCAATATATTAAAGCCAAAATCACCCCAACCATAAGCATAGCATACTAGTCCTATTAAAGTTTGTTAAAATATCGCAGAAGGATTCATAGCAATCGAAAGAATAGCAATTGCCATTCTTATAGTAAGCCTTTGTCTCAAAGCATGTAAGGTAGAAACTGTATGATGCTTTGCTTTATGAGATGCAGTAGCTGATACAAAAACTCCTCCAAATCTTTATGAAAATACTTAGAGAATTCACGGTCACTAAATTCCCCATCTCTTACTAACAATCTGTAATTGACTACAATTAGAAGGGAATAGGTTTATTTGCTCTTTTATCCAACCATTCAATACATTAGTAGAATGTGTGTGGTTCAATAAAGTGTACATATAAGGCATAGAACTAGCAGTAAATATTAAAGGATCATAGAATAGCTTACCCGGTTTAGTAGCCTCTGAATAGGAATCATAGTGTTTTGCTGCCATTGCTCTATCTAGTAACTTCTTAAATGCTTTTTTAATTGATTTTGAAATAATAGAAGTACTGTAATTGAATTGTGATAACCTATCTTTATATTTATTTATATATGATGCAGTTACTCCATTTTTAGATACTAAACAAAAAATATCTTGCAGTAGCTCTGTCCTATAAACTATGTTGGGATTATTACTATGGCTACATCTAGTAATCATAGAATCCACATATGCCTCATTGGACAAAAACAAGCAGCAGGCACTACATAACCAATCAGAAAGACTGGGACTTTCATCAAGCGTGCTCAGTAATACATTGTACTGAGCTAAGCTGGAGGACTGAAGGTTACCTACCAAACTCCATGTAACAGAGTCATCATTACCTTTATCCTATTAAACCCCGTGGAAAGCAATCATAGGGATGGCCCTATGCTGTAGGGCCTTTTCCACGGGCCATAAAACCTGAAACCACATAAGAGCCACTTATTTGATAATGATATTGTTGCCAAATAGCTGGTTCATATATGTATCATTATACATACTAGTGTTATATTGGTTCAACAGCAGACCTTTCAAAAGTCTGTTAAGTTGTCGAGGGAGTATCTGCTGAAAATGCTTGTGATCATTTCAAAATGGGTGATATATGCTTACAAAGTTACAAAACAACCTATTGGAGCAAACAGTACATAGAAAAGAGTATGAGTCTCGTCTCCTTTAACAGGCTGTATGCAGGGATCCTTACAACTGGAGTCAAACTTGCAGTCACAAATGACAGCTGTATACCTTCATTTAGGTTTTGATTCTCTGTCATCGTGATTTAGAACCTCCTGAGGCTCCTCTACAAGCTCCACACTCCTAGTTCATATTGAGAAGGGCTGGCTACGCGATACTATATACCAGTCTCCACAACTATCCACATCACAGGAGGCCCGAACCTTCTAATGTGTGAGAATGAACTCAAATGCGGAAGTCTCATGCTGAATGCATGACACTTGACAGGTCTGACACAGTATTATAGACATAATTGTCCCTATAAAATGACAACAGAAATCATTGATGAAATGAGTTAAACATGACCTTAGAATCTAACCACTACTCTATATATCCTGGGCAGAACACTGATTTAATATGAATGCATGTATACAGTTGATACATTGTTTATTAGTTTTAATGATTGGTACTGGTTTAAATTTCTTCTCAGCATTTCTGTCCCAGTGGTATGACTTTTGAACATTTTGACACTTTTCATCACTTTGACCCTGCTCTGGCCTCATATACATTGTTTACAGTTCAGTTTCAATTTCTCAGGAATTCAGCCATGCATGACTGGAGTACATAATCAAAATAATAGCTATAAATGGCTGTTGTGTTTCAGGCATGATAAAGTCAGCTGTGATTACTGAATGCTGGACATTACAAAGCAATAATAGGGATACTTCTCTTTATAATTATATCTTGTTTCCTCAAATGTCCAATGATCTCTTCAACATGTATTCTAACCCTTGCTAGATGACGAGTAGCTTTAATCTCCTGTTGGCTTAACTGACTCTTCCTATAGTGAATACTGGTGTCCATAAATGAATCCCACATACAGCAACATCACCTTTACTGCTACACCCTCTATTTGCTGAAACCTGATTGCCATAGATAATTGTTTTCCAAAATCCACACTGTTGTGTTGTTAGTCTTCAGGCATGTCCTCCTCATACTAGAGCAGATAGATCCTGTTGGTGAAACTACAATAACACATTTCAAAGTGTTATGCTTTTTGTGGTTACTATATGTCAGTGCTCTACCTTGAAAGAAAGTGGCCTTTTTTTGAAAAGCTCAAAACTGTCTATGATACACTTGACTTTGTAATAATGTTTTTGGAAATGTTTCAGCATGTTTTTGTGCATATAACACTGCAAAAGTTAAATAAAAATACTTCAAATAGTTGCAATACACACAAATATTACTTTTAGGGGGGCTCATTAAGTTTCATGTTTGTGTGTGGATCATCAGTAATGCATTATGTATTATCATTATTATCAATTACTGCAGAAGTTGAATTTTACATCATAACATAGCATCAACAAAGCTAACAACGTACGTGCAACGTAAAGACTACTCAGAAATAATTTTGAAACTTGTTGAACTAATAGATCCATTTGCACTGGCAAGATATCTTGATACAGCAGAACATCTTCCACAACATGTATTAGTGTCTCAAAGACATGGATGTAAATACAGAATTGTCATCACAATGACAATTCTAATCCTCCTAAATTACATGCATGTAGCTATGAAAACTGTTGGGAGAGTGTTTGAGATGTTATCGTTGATGTCGGAGGTAAGTTATTAATAATAGTCAGGCTACATCACTAATTGAAGACTACAAAGTTAAGGTAATTTGTGATAGATCACAAGGAATTATCAGTCAGTTTGATTACAAAACATGCAGTATGCAGCAATTTCTAAAGAAATCCCTCTTCCAGTTGAAATAAAATTTATAATTATTATAATTATAAACAATTTTATTGCTAATTACATGCAAAAATTATATTTACAAGTATACTTGTGATAACACATCATTTTAGATATAGCATTTCTCAATTATGTAGAAATTAATTCCAGTTCCATACTATATAAAGAAACATCAAGATGGAGTTGTACACGTATTGCAGATACATTTTAACGAGTTTGTGTGAACACTATTAGTTTAAAGGACTACAGAAACAAATAGCACAGTATTGGGTGGAGGATCTATAGCATTAGTAGAAGCTATTGTAGAGTCAGTGGAAGAGAATCCTAACAAACTACAAACATTAGTAAAATTGTTTGTACAGAGAGATGAGAGAAAGAATCAAGAAAGTGTTAGGTTAGTGACTTTATTGCAAAACAACAAACACAGTTATAGGAATATAACTAAATCAAGTTATCAACTGTCAGCTACATTTCACCTTCAAATGTATCTGTTAATATGAGATATGCCAACTCAAAGGTTACTTCTTACCTCATATCTCACCCACTGATCATGAATGTCACACAAATTTCTGATATACTGAATAATTATATTAATTACTTTATTATATATAATTTTATATACTTTATTATAATAATTATTATAATTACAATGCTATACTTTAAATCAGGATATTTTTGCTGATAATAAATTTCGTCCATCTACACACATTTTAGAATCTTGATACTTTTAACATTAATTTTAGAAATACTATAGTCCAAAAAAGTAAACTGTATGAATTCATTTTTTTGTTGTTGCAGTTCAATTCCATACGTTTGTTTGCATTAGCAGAGCCTAGCGAAGCACATAGAGGTCTATGGAAAGGTAATTACCAATGTAACCCGTAACTGCCTATTTTCACTCATAGTTATTTCAAATTTCAATTTAATCCATAACCCTAGAGTATCTTGATCCATAATGCTGGTTTTTTCAGAGCATAATCGACAGTATCTTGATCATAAGCTTGGTTTTCTCAGGGTGTAATCTACAGTATCTTGAATAATATATTTTTTTAATCTTGTTTGGATTTGTTTTTCTGTCTGGCTTTTCAGGTTCTGGGTGTAATAGTATGATAATGTTCACTATAATATATATAATATATTTTTTACCTTGTAGATGTGCAAAAATATAATAAGAATAATATGTGGACAATGCTATTTAGTTACTTGTTTAATGCCATAAAATGTTTATGATTTTGTATAGATATTGATTTATGTACTGCCCCTGTTATTGCTCTCCAAATGCTTGTAATTGGCGTCAGGCACAAGCCCATGAAAATGGCTAAACATGTTGATGGTACCAACATGCTGAGGGGTCATTTTGTTTGCCCCAGTTCCTGTCAAAAGATGGAGAGCACTGCATTTGATTTAATCCTACGAAGCGCTTGGGGACTTTCGAGTCCTGGTAAGCAAGTTGGTAGAAGTAGGGCTCCATGTCAGAAAAGGAGCCAAGTTTCGGTTAGAGAAAGTGAACAGTGGCCAAAATATATGCAATAGATTCGCCAGTGTTGGAAAGTGGAAGAATTTTGAAAAACACGCTCTGTCCTCTATACGAGAGACAGAATCCCAACTACGAAAAGCACAATCCAAACTATGAGAGACAGAATCCCAGCTACAAGAGACAGAATCCCAACTACGAGAGACAGAATCCCAGCTACAAGAGACAGAATCCCAACTACGAGAGACAGAATCCCAGCTACAAGAGAAACAATCCCAGCTACAACAAGCTAATACTAGAGCACTGGAAATGCAACAATAAATACAGGTTTTAATAATTATAAATGTTGATGTAATTATATTCCAACATTCATCAGATGTACACTCTTCTCATTGGTTAATAATTAATTAGATTGAGCTCTAGCTCTTGTAAGAAAATGTCCTTTTCAATAGCCAGGTTTACAAAGCATTATTATTATAATTATTGTATATCATACAACCCTAATAGGAGCTTAATCAACAAAATCAACATCTTTGTACACAACATGATGATCCACACTGGGTCATTGAGAGGGATGAAGTACAAATGACACAGGAGATTTTAGGAACAGGGGGATGGTGTGAAGTGAAAATTAGTGTATTTTGAGGTACCAAAGTAGCAGTTAAATCCCTCCTCCATCAAATGATTATCTCAGAATGCAATCTTGAACTCTTCTCCAGAGAAATGGATATAGCCTCTTGTGTACATCATCCTAATCTTCTTCAATTTATCGGACCTACTAGGGTAGGTAATCCAATGGTATTGACTGAACTCATGCCTACCAGTCTTCAAAAGAAACTAGAGGAGACACCCCTAACCAGATCTCAGATTCTGACTGTTAGTAGTGGTGTGGCATCAGCACTCAATTATCTTCACCTCTGGAAACCACAACTAATTTTTCGTTGTGATGTCAGCAGCTCCAATGTCCTCTTGAAACCGTCAGGCAATGGACGATTGAAGGGAAAACTCTCTGATTATGGGTTTGCTAATCTACTTCACAAAACGCATACAGTAGCTCCTGGTAGTATAGCTTATGCTGCTTCTGAGGCTCAATCTCCTCATCTTCATTCTCCTGCAATAGATGTCTTTCGTTTTGCCATCCTCATTGTAGAAATGGCTACTCCTCGTTTCCCATCTGGAGTCTTACTAGAAAGAGAGGAACAAATACAAAGAGTCCAATGGCCATCCATTAAACAATTAGCTGAACATTCTACAATTAATAATCCACAGTTCCTCCCACAATAGAACAAGTACTACAAGACATTAATAAAAAGTAACATATTTTTGTGATTAGTTTTAGTACATACCATTAGAACAGATTGAATTCAATAAACTAGTCATTGTAATTATAATTATAATAAACTTTCTCAAATCGTTTCTTACCTTTTCTTGAATCTGTTTATGTAATTGATTATATATGTATAATATAATATCAGGCAAGACAAAAATCAATTTTGAAAATTTGTCAACAAACTCTGGTTTTTACGTAGATTCTAGATAAATGTTTATTATTATGCATCTTATACCACAAATACTTTGTACTAATTAATTAATAGCTGAAGCGTTATAAATTTAGAGTGGTGTCTACTCATATTTCATGTCAAAGATTTTGTATAATTTATACTAAAGTACATATAATAGAACTTATAAACCCACAATGCATGATTTGATTTATACCTTTCAATTCTTAGTGCAATTCTGTAATAGTAGCATACATGCATGTAGCCACAACATCCTCTATGACAATTGACAAACTAAATTGAGACTCATGGTATTCCATGCAACTGTATTAACCAATAACATGGTTATTTTGGTGATTTCATTTTTAGAGTGCAGCTGGTGTTTACGGTTAAAAGAAGAATCTCTGCTATTTCCAGTCAATCTTAATAGTACTAGAGTCTTTCCAATGATGTGCACTCTGAATTATCCAAGTTAGCAATTCCATCTTAGTACACTAAGCCATCGAGATAACGTAACAATCCTCCAAACTTTTTAATAATAATTATAATTAGCTTCAATATTAATTTTTGTTTCATTTTAATAATGTCTATTATAACAAGGTGTTTCGAAATAGTTCCAAATTGAAAGCATAAACTATATATCATAATTATTGTGAACATTTGTGTTTATTTCAGCAATTAGCCACAAAAAGATATCAATGACAAAAAATAATCATAATTATGCAAAAATCAATTAAAGGCCTAGAGCATAATTTTCAAAAAATTGCCTAGTCTAAAAACATCTACATGTAACTACAATATGAAAAAAATACTGGAACCTAGTTCAAAATTGTTTGTGCTCATGAGGATTCCTTAAAGCTCCTGTTATTATGTATCGCTAAAACGGACCGACTGAACCTGGCCTTGAGCTCCTTTGCAGATGGAAGAGTACTGTTGTTCTCGTCAGGCAGTATCGTTTCTCTCACTCCACTCTTCAATGCCATGCTGATGATCACATGTGGTTTTGTACCATACTTTTTTATTTTACGGATTTTATATTGACGAATTGAAGTTTACACCACCAAACCGCCAAAGTTTTTTCTCTGTCAATGTTTCCAGCTGTACTGTATGTCATCAGGATACATGCAAACACATAAATTCACTAATTCTTGGAAATATAAATAAAAATACTTTTTGAACTCTGTTTCTACAGGGATATAATTTATACATAAATATTACCAAACAGCAACATAAATCAGTATATTCATTTAGCTTCAAGCGAAGATTCTTAAAACCTGTACATGTAAGCAAATTATAGGATATAATTATTATGTGCATAATCTTGTAAATCTAACATGGCTTGTTGAATTTGTTAAATGCAAAAAAGACGATGTCTTTTTTGAGTCAAATCAATAGTCATCAATATCAATAATTATAATAAATAATAAACTATAAATTGAAGGGCTGAGAAGTAAAGTGCAATAATAATAAATATATATCATTGCTCGTTTGTATTGTCATATAGATAATAATGAAAAGGTTAACTTCACATGGTTTACTTTATGTGTACTAAACATAATAAAATTGTACTGGCATGTTAGTTTGTATAATAATATTATAATAGCAATACAAACTAACATGTCAGTACTTACTTATTACTTTATAACTGAAATGGATTTTAGTATCATTATACTAGTCTTTTCCTTGTCTATCTTATAAGTCTTAAATTTCAGTCTCCATTTTATCTCAAAGCTAGAAGAAAAATCCTCACTGTGTCCTGTGAAACAATCAACAAGGAGAAGTCCTCAAAACTCCTGAGAACAAAACAAATGTTGCGAGACTTGAAATTGGCGGAGCTGGAAAGTAATTTCATGGAGAATGCTTGGAGCATACATTGGTAGCAGAGGACAGTTTTACATCAAACAGAATAGCAGATGGTCATAATTACCAATCCTAGATCAATGCCAATGGAGTTGCTTGGGAATAGTTTATTATATAAATGATCCAAGAATTGCATCAAAGCTGTGTTAAATTTCTTTCATAACTTGGAAAAGCATGATGATCAGAATGGACACTACTACAAGTTTGTTTGAATGTTTGCCAGACGTGGTTTACTGCTGTTCTAGTATTGGCAACTGACCTAAGGCTAATTTGTACCATGCCTCACAATGTAGACTTGAGTCTTCTATTTAAGAGCTCCATAAATAGGTCACAGGGTATATTTGTGCCTTGTAGCCTCTTGTATTCACACACCGATTGCAAAGTAATTGGGCTTACTTCATCTCAAAGACCATGTAGTAATACTAATAATTTGCACAAAAATTAATACTCTTTGAATCTCATATATATTCCCCTCAAAAGTTCAAGTAACTGCACCGAAGACATTTAACAATGTACCCCATGCATTGGTCATAATTCTATTTCTTGATAATTTATCAACTCACTGAAAAAATGAAGCCATAGTAATAAACAAAATTACTTAGAATCATAGGTTTCAGAACCTAAAAGGTGTAAGGTGTAAGGTGTAGAAACAAGATTAGGATGCATGCATGTTATCTTAGCATTAAAGAAATCACTTCCACAGGGAACTTAAAGTCTCTTGTGGTGGGCTATAAATAACCCCAAGAACACTAAGATATCAAGCATGAGTCTATTAACATTATTGTTAAAGGAATTGAATGCTAATGTTTAAACAAGATATGGATAGGTGACAGGAAGATATTGTCAAAAATGGATGCATTTATTATGTACAATTAGTTATAAACTATTATAAATGCAGTTAAATACATTTAGTTTATGTTCTTTTCATCAACTGAAAGCTCAAGTCGTCCATATTATCTTACGAAATCCACTTCAATTTCTTCCAAATCTTTCCCTTTGGTTCTGGGGAGAAACATAATAACAAATACAACACTTAAAGATGATATAAAACAAGAGCTCCACTAAGCACCATAAGACTGAACAGCTTCTTGGTACTTGTGAAAGGCACCCATAATGAGAGTAGCAAAACACAGGATCAGTGGAACAATCACTGTTAAGGTTGTTGTCTTTTCCGTGGGCAGATGCTACTCCAATCAGTTTCTAGTCTTGCAAGCTTCTTGCTGCATACAATCTGGTTCCATTCTGTATTTTTTGGAAGCCACACCCACCCGGGGGTATAATTATTGGGCCTAAATGTTTTGACTGATAGTTTATTTTCAGAAACAAAGCTAAACACACCCCACGGGTGGGTGGGAAACAATGGCGGGTAACTGTAGTTGCTCTCTGAAAAAGATCGGAGTTTGATAGTGCCTAGAAAGGTAGATTTTATGGTTTCAGTGAAAAGCTACAGAATTCAGCTTTCTTCAGCCTCTTGTAACTATAAAAGTAAAATGAATTTCCAGAAAACGGCTCTATTTGTTTTCTGTAAATGCATTGTACTTGGTGCACGCCATGATTGGTGGGCGTGGCTTTCTCTGTATTGTACTTATTGAGATTGCAAAAATGGACATTTTATATATGTTTTATCAATTCCAGGACCCTATAAAGGTGATTAGAAGATATGAAGGTTGCTACTACACCAGGTTAGAGTCATATTATATAATATTCTATTTTGAAACTGATTGGAGTCGCATCTGCCCACTCCCTAGTACCACCTTAACCCAGTAACTTTGTGAATATTCAAAGTTTATTCTTAAATGCCACCACTTTGCCTTGTTTTTCAACTGCATCCTCTAATTATAATTTCATCTCATGAGATAAATTTAGCATTAGTCCATGTAGTTGATACAAGATTGTGTGTTAGCTAATAAATGTTCTTTATCAGCAACCAGCAATCTTGTTCAGGTATATTAAAAACAAACTAACATTATAGCAAACACTGTAAATCACATCACAATTAATGCTACAATGTAGTAAGTTGTAAGTTGTAGTAAATTGTACGAATTAACATGACATATATTAGAAGAATGCCAACTGTGACTGAGGGTTGATTTATAGCTCCAAACATTCTTTAACCAGTGTTTTATTCATGCTATGAAGAATGTCACTTCCCACTACCCACAATGAATTCTTATGGTTGACACTTTTTGGATTCTGTAGTGTATGTTTGTAAACAACTTCAGAGTAACCTCCAACAGCAAAACCTCTGAGACAAATATAAATAACCACAAGAATACTGAAATGTGAAACACAAGTTTATTAACAAATAAAACAAGATATGGATAGGTGACAAAAAACAAGATATTGTCAAAAGATGAACATAATTATAGTTATAAATTATTACATTTAGTTTACGCTCTCCTGATCAACTGCAACTTTAGTAGTAGTTTTAAGCCCATATTTTCTTTTGAAATCTGCTTCAATTTCTTCCAAATCTTTCCCTTTGGTTTCAGGGAGAAACACAATAACAAATAAAACACTTAATGATGATATAAAACAAAAGCTCCACCAAGCACCATAAGAATGGACAGTTTCTTGATATTTGTAGAAGGCACCCGTAACGACAGTAGCAAAACACCAATTCAGAGCTGCAGATATTCCACTCACAATTCCACGCACTTGAAGAGGAGCGAGTTCTCCCATCATTATCCATGGTATTGGACCCCATCCTGTGGAAAACCCAATTATAAATACAGCCAGGCAAGCTACAGCAAGATAACCGAAATGATCAGCACAGTAGAATGCTGATGAGTCATGATGACAAAAGCGTTCAGTCATAAAGAAATACAGACCAAGAATACCAGTACTTAAAGCCAACAGAATTCCACCAACATTAAGCAGTATCTTTCGTCCAATTATATCAACCAAAAGAACAGAAATAAATGTGAAAATCACTTGAATACCACCTACACCAAAATCAGCAGAAAAAGAGGCTTCCTTCGGGTTTAAACCAGCAGTTTCTAAAATGGTTCCAGCATAGAATACAACTACATTAATTCCACAAAACATTTGAAAGAACATTAACGAAATAGACAAGATCAGTGGAACAATCACTGTTAACTTTGTGAACATTCTCAATTTCTCCTTAAACTCAACTTTACCCTGCTCTTCAACTGCATCTACTAATAATTTCATTTCATGAGATATATTAGCATTAGTTCCACGTAGACGATACAAGATTGCGTTTGCCAATAATTGTTGCTTATCAGCAACCAGCCATCTTGGAGTTTCAGGTATGAAACATATTAATATAGCAAACACTACTATAAATCCCATCACCATTAATGCTACAATGTAGTAAGGTATACCAGTTAACATTACATATATTAGAAGGATGCCAACTGTAATTGATAGTTGATTTATAGATCCAAACAATCCTTTCAGTCTCGAAGGAGAAATCTCTATTATATATACCTGAAGAAAGGAAACAATACAAGTCACATAATAATTATTAATAATCATACATTACTTTTACTAAATCTCACACCATGGAAATCCAAAAATGTCAATACTTTTTCTGGGTAGTCATTACTTATCACCAGATTGTTTTATTTTATTCATGCAATCAAGAATGTAACGTCCCATTAACCACAACAAAGTTATATGGTTAACACTTTTTGGATTCTGTAGTGTATGTTTTTGTAAAAGTACTGTCTGTACTTACTTACTGGAACAACTATAGAGTAACCTCCAGCAGCAAAACCAGTGAGACAACGTCCAGCTAGTATCATTGCTAAATATTTTTGATAGTCATTATCAACAACAAACCAGAATGACACAGCAATACAATACCAACCAATAACAGATGGTATAGTTAGTAAGAGAAGAGTTGGTTTACGGCCTATTTTATCAGATATAATTCCGACAACTAATCCAGCAAAAAATGCTCCCATAGTAGCAATACTCTGTATATGGAGTGAATACAATTAAATTAATTTCATAATAACATATAATTATGGAGATCGTATAGTGCTGAATCACTACCCATATTACTTGTTCTAGTAATGAATATACATTAAAAGCAGTTCAGTTCACTATACGGTTTATCCCTATTATGTTGTCTCTGGACATAAACACAGTAAGGATGTGTATCATCAAAATCTTCTATCCCAATTATCATATAAAGTTTATCACGATAATCGCGATACTTTAACGTTTTGTGCTCCTCCATGTAGCAAATCCACAAATGATAAAGAAGATTAGTCATGTTGCCACTGTAAGGCAAATGCCCCTTACACAAATGACAAATTACCTCTTTGCTGTTTAGTTGGAGCATCGACCTTGAATCTGAATAACTGCCAGATCTTGCTTTTGGCTCCTACAAATGGAGCCAACGAATCATGCTATCCTTCAACTTCCTTGGTAGCCTAGCCATCTGTGTATAAACTGAACTGCGCATGCATGAACGCATGTGTCAAGCAATAATAATTATTGAAATTAATAGTAATGAATATTATAATTATATCGCGATATAGATTCCTGATATCGCTTATCACGATAATTACTTCAATGATGAAAATATCACTATATCGATATTATCGCACATCCTTAAAACACAGATTCATATTTTCTGATATTATAATATAATATTATTTGGACATTATCATGTCTTTTTCCATACCAGAGAATTTTAAGTTGTTAAAGAGTGTGGCTATATTTCAATGTTAAATGGGATCCAGTAATTTCGCCCAATCCCTCTCCTTCTGAACAGTCCTGACAGTGACTATTGATACTCGTCCTTACTAATACTTTATGATACTAATCCTACGAACATCAATCACACTCTGGTTGTATTGTGGACAGGTGGAGTTTTGTTTGTTGAGTCATAGATAATGAAGGGTGTGGCTGCATGTTGTACAAATAGTAGTGTTGTTTTAGTTAACTATAACTAAAACTAAAATAATTTTAGTTAGTGACTCTAGGTACTAGTTAATTAGAAAATTGTAATTCTCTTGTGACGTAATCAATACTAAATTTGTTTAAACATTATTAAATTAAAAAGAACTATAACTAGTTTTTGTGGCCAGGGAAAACTAGTTCACTGTCTTTTAATTAGTGTTGTGTAAATGGAAGTTTACACAACACATTACTTACTAAACTTATTCCAATCAATGATGTTGTAATATAATTTTATAGCTGTTATTCACATATTAAATAAACTTTTTTTTCACACAAGGTTTGATAATTAAATACTATAACTAAAAATTTAGAACTAAAATGATTCGACAGTTGTTAATTAATTACTAAAACTAGAGGCATGTAATCTTTCAGTTGTTAATTAAAAACCAAAACTAAGGAAACTTCCTTCTGACTTAATTAATTAATTACTAAAATTATTATTATGTGAATTTGGATTTGCATTAAAACCAAAACTAAAATAATTTGTCATAACCTAACTAAAACAACACTAATAAAAGGCATCATAAAGTAAGAGCAGAACTGTGAACTCATGAAGGACCACCTGTGAAACCCTCAGTACACAGATTGCCCAGAAAAACTTTCATATAGGGAATTCTGCATGGGTAGTGCTATGCCAAAAGGTAGGGCACTGCAATGGGTGATGAATAGGTAATCACTCCGCTACATCAACACCTGTACAATTAGTATTTAAACTGTGCAAGGAAAAAGTTAGCAGTTTCATTAATTAATAAAGTTAACATATCAATTATATAGACAGTCTGAGTTTTCAGCAGTTGGATGTTCCATTGCAGTATGGGTAACAATATGCCATATGGGTAACAGTATGGGCCCATATACGCTATTATATTAAATTTGCAATTGAAAACAAACTTTCAAAATAGTCTAGACATAGTAGGATTTTATTGTATACCATGTAATAATTAATTATAACTAATAATTAAGTTACTTACTCCAATAAGTTGAACATCCTTTTCACTTGGAATTAGGTAGTGATATTTATCCATATTAATGTTTAGAAGAGAGCTGAACCCAAGAACAAATCCAGTTATACAAGAACCAAATGCAGCAATGATTGAATAGAGGAGAACAGCATGCAGGCGTTGTCTTCCAGATGATATTTCCTTCCACAGCTGTTTAATGGGATTGTTCTTTACATCTCTCGTGTAAGAAGAGTTAGTACCATAGCTCAAGCCGCTTCTCGCACTGGAGATAAGTTCTTTACGTTCTTCTGTCATGATTAATGTTCATTAAACCCAGCCCAATTAAAAAAGGCTGTGGCTAGAGTACCGGTACCGGTACCGAAAATTTAACCCTTAAAGTACCGGTACCGGTTCCAGAAGCACAAAATTCAGAGTACCGGTACCGGTACTCTGAATTAACCCGGTAAAAACCTGACAAATCTTTGGCTGAACACAGAGCTTCATCAGACATTCCTGTGAATGTCTTTACAGTAACGAATTGTTCTAATATTCTGACTCCTGCTTCAAAAAGAGGTATATATATATTAGATAATCTTGAACATCTATAGTATAATTCGTAGTTGATACTCCTCTCTCCCATTCTCATCCATTACCTCAGACAATGAAGCTATATATAATCATCACAATAGGTGTAATAGGATTATTATTATTGATTATTACAAGTGTGATGATACTGATCATAAACAGTTGTTATTTATGGAGACATTCAAAGATGTCAAATAAACCAATGAACAAGACTGAAGATGAATTATACAATATCACAGAAGTTAAAGTATCTGACAATGCAGCATATAGTATATGTAAACAACAAAATGATGCTGTTTATGAAGAGAGAGATAATATGTGAATCAGTGGATCATGTGACAGTAAAATAATAATTACTGAAAAGGACAACTACATGTTGTAAATTGAGTTCACAAATAATTAAAATTTGTTTAAGTTACTTATGATTATGTTTATCACTAAATTTTAGTTCTTAGCAAGTAAATAGCAAGACCTACAAAACCATTGTCTTCCTTTGGGCTGTGCTTTCAGACCAACACACCGAAAATGGTACCAAAGTAGGCACGCATCACAAATGATGGATACCTCACTGTGGAGATCATGGTGACAGGCATGGCAGGTCCAGACTATATTTTTCATTTTAGTCTTGATAACAGTGTCCAGGAGCAGCCATGCATCACTAGAAAAGTATTGACGAATCAATCATATATCAACATTCTTATCTAGAATTGAATCAGGAATTCTTTCTGGTTTGCACTCCACATGCTCTTCTTCTATTAGCAACCTGCCATCTATAGCATCTTTTGCTACTTCTTTGTCCACAAACCATGAAAGGAGAACTAAAAATAAAGAAAGAAGACTGCAGTTGGACACACTGTACGAACTATATGACACAAACATAGAGCAGTGAAATTTAATCTTTCTCTTTCTCTGTAGTGTGAAGTCGACTAAAGCTAACAGGTTTTCTTGATTGTAGATTGCCTCTTCTGTTTCGCTTTGCTGGGAGACCAATAATTGTCAAATCACTGCCTTTGGGTCTTCCCCTCCTCTTGATAGGTGGTGGGACCTTTAACCCTACAGAGTTAACAAATTCTAAATATTGCCTCCCACAAGTACTTCTTAATTACCTAAAGAGAATTCAGTATGATGGTCTGGTGGATCATTTTCTTGTCCAGTAATGTCTTTCAGCTCTATTACAATCACAAACATATAGATACATGTACTACTACATGACAATTGGCACACACATATTAACATAGTTATGTGTACTCACACACACACACCTCTGCCATCAGTTATCCCTGTTTGGTTACATCCACTATCACACTGATTCTCCACATTAGTAACATCTGTAAGAGTTCTCTCCAAGGAGATGGTTCGTTTCTGTTGCTTGTTTATTGGTCTGTCTTCTTCAAAGTCACTACTCGAGTCCTCAGAATCTATATAGTGATAAAAAAATGAATGCAAAATATTGCAGTGAATGTTGTACTACATGTGTAGAATTCAACTCCTAAACTTTCACACCTTTGTCGATTTTCTCTAAGCTAACTTCTTCTCCTAATTTCCAGTAACCAATGAGCTTCTTCAGTAGTTTCATTCGGCGGTGAAAATGAAAATTGGATGCCGTACTAGCAACAGATGCTAACTCCGAAGTAATTAACGTTGCTTTTCTGTACTTCTCATGTTGACTCAATTTACGAGCTCCTTTGCAACTACTTTCTGTCAAAACAAGACTGGATTCGGAATGAGAGGAGGAGAATAGCCTTTGAGTGGATCGGTAATAAGATGCTGTCCATCGCTTATTACAAATATCTTCTGAATAAAGTGGTTGTTCCAGTTTATTCCGCAACGCAAAAATGTGACGACAAGGCAACAGCATTGACTTTCTGAAAATGCAATTACAGTCTGACAGACCAACACACTTCTCTCCTGAAGTTTGAATGAAGTATTGACCATCAATTTCTTTGATCTCCTGCACCTTCTTGCTCAGTTCCATCTGTTTCAGTACAAATGGGGAAGCATACGACGTAAGCAACTTGCAATATTGTCCCTCTGGACTATCAGATGAGAAGGGATGTATTTTCACTTTCTGAAACTGGACGGCAGCATTGTGGTCTCTTTCTGTTCTTAATGCCACCAAAATTATGAAGAATTTGGAAATGAACTCTTCCAATGTACTATGGCGATCAATAACTTGCTTGAGTTTGCCGTTTATGCTCTCAAGACGGTTGTTGGTAGAATTAAGAAAGTTGCCACAACACGACTTAAAACCTAGTACCCACTCACTTCTAATGGAGTGCCAGCTGTCGTTGAAGTACTGTACCACTTCTTTTGGTGCATCTCTTTCCAACTGGTCATAGAGGCAACTATATTCGGACTCGGTAGATGCATACGCCATTTTCTGAACATGCTCCAGACACAAAGTTCTCTGTCCACTTGTAATACCCATCTTCTCACAAGTAATCTCTCGCCTAAAGCTGCGTAAAGCATGGAAAAGGCAGATCAACACAGAAGAATTAGGCATGCACTGCTTTAACACATCTCGTTCTCCAACGTCTTTGTCTGCCATTAAGACACGGATTCTGTCCCAGTTTACGTTATGCTTTTTAAAAGTATCCATCATCCACGTCATGCTACTTGCATCTTCAGTCACCAGCAGACACACAGCTATGATTTCACTTTGGCCGTTCGAATCCTCACATAACATTAGGTAAGTTGGAAGTCCAAGTTCAAGGAGTTTATAAGTAGCATCAATGCAAACGAGCTCAGGATATGCTTGGAAAGCGTGTTTCATTTGCTGATCTTGGAAAAAAAGACCCTTAAAGTTCTTTTCTTCATCCGAATAGACCTCTACACTGGCACCTAAATGTACACAAATACAGGAAGCTCTTATCACAAACACATGGATGAGCAGAAGTCTGGAAACTCACCATACTTATCTATTAATGTTTGCACAGTAGCATCCAAATCATTTTTACTCTTTCCTTGCTTATTAGCCCTCATAATGTTAGAGAGGTCCTTCAGCAAAATTACCTTGCCAGTTTCTAGAGAGAGCTGCTGCTGAACCATCTTTTTGTTAGCTTTTATCGCTAACAATGCTGCAGCTTTGGTTTTGGTTTCATCAGAAAGCTTTCGTTGTTGAGGGAGGTGCTTGAAGAGTTCCTAAACAATATCATCTGATTCAAAACTTCAACAGACAAAAATCAGGTTTGTAAAATAATCATTACCTGGGACAAATCATGACAGTGCTCATCACAGACAATTCGTACAACAAGTGCAGTTCCAGTGTCATCAGCCCTTAGAGAGATGTGAGCTGGACAGTCCTGCTTAAATGTCCTATAATGTGTAATCAAAGTCATAAATAATCATGTTTAAATATGTATCTTTAACAGAGATGATCTGGCTTACGATGTATGCCTTGATCCTTTGCCCTTAGATTTCAAACTCTGTCCACCATGTATACAACACAGCTTAATCTCGTAATACTTCAGCTCTGGCTTTAGGAATTTGTCGAGACGCTTTTTTGCTACTTCAATCGTTCGGGCATCTCTCTTCCAAAATTGAACGAAGTGCGCCTTCTCATAAGCTCTGACTTTTGCATCCAATTCTTGAAATGTAGAGAATAAATCCCCCACACAAAAGGTAACTTCATCGCTGCCCACTTCCACTTCTCTACCGATCTCCATGAATACCGTCGGGACGGGACCCTCGCCTACGTGGCAAGGTAATACAAACTATAATTTCGAAATATAATATGCCAAAAGATTATAATTATCATTGCTCGTTTGTATGGTCATATAATAATGAGAATGTTTACTTCAGATTGTTTAGTTTGTGTATAAAACATATTAAGTTATAAAACCGTACTGGCATGTTAGTTTTTATAATAATATTATAATAGATATAGATATATATATATAATATATATATATATATATAAATTATATAAACTAACATGTCACTACTTATTACTTAGTATGATTATACTAGTCTCTTCCTTGTCTATACTATAAGTCTTACATTTTAGTCTCTGTATTATCTGAAAGAAGAAAGAAAGATCCTCAATTCGTCTTGTGAAATATTCCACAAAGACAGCATAGACAGGTCCTCAAAACTGCTGACGTTCGAGTAACGTGCACAGCACATGACTTGAAATTGAAATAGGCGGAGTTTGAAAGTAATGGAGAATGCTTGGAGCCAGTACTCGATGTTGTAGCAACCACTACTTAAATTTTGTTTGCTTTTATGTAGTGCTTTGCTAGCGATAGTCATGATACAGGAGTAGTTATGTTTTGATGTGTCCAGATGCCTCCACGAGTCTTCTCAAGTCTGGAAACAGTAATCGTGAGTTATAAACATTGTGATAACTTTATAACCGAAAGGTTTAAGAAGAATTCCTACGTTATTTTTTTTCCTTGTATAATTTGAAGTCTACCAGTACCTCTTTTGAAATGTCAATGTTTTTATTTTTCCAGAAAAATTGCTAACACACAGACACACAGACACACAGACACACAGACAAAACGATTACCGTACCCTTCCGCCTACGCTACGCGGCGAGGGTAATGATAGTTGCACGTGGACAGTCTTTGCCGGTACTTTAAGGGTTAAATTTTCAGTACCGGTACCGGTACTCTGAATTTTGTGCTTCTGGAACCGGTACCGGTACTTTAAGGGTTAAATTTTCGGTACTGGTACCGGTACTCTAGCCACAGCCATTAAAAAATGTCACAAAGAACAATGACCAATTACCTTTGCCGGTCAAGCGCATCAGACTCGTTAAGAGCGTGGGAGGCTGCCGGCTGTGGACAAATACTGAATACGTAATCTAGTGTTTTGGTTTGACTGGTGGCTCGCTTTCTTACACAACTGTCTTCTATTCCATATATTTCATACTGTACAATGGTGAGTGAATTGTAAACAAAAGTTACTCATCTCTCTTTTGAAATGCATAATTGCAATACATGTATAAATATTAAATAGGCATATCAAATATTATATAGATGTTATGTATTTGTGTGTAAGCTACTTGTCATATTATTATTAATTGTTTAAGTATATCAGGTAGGACTTGTCACTCAAATGTACTACTAAGAGGTAGTTAACACTGCTGGGGAGGATGGCGGAAGTATCTACTTTTTGTACATGACAATGAAGAAAAGAGAAAGATTACATCATCTGTTGTAAGTTTTGGAGTAATGAGCTATGCTTGTACTAACATTGATAATAATATCTTATACTTCTGAGGAAACTGTGCACTGTCCTCATAATAACTTATTTGGACTAAACACTCTTATATTAAACTGGAGTGAGATTATTTGTACCACTCCTGATAATATACTAATGAGAAAATATGGGTGTAGAATGATATCACGCAATATGAATGGAGAAGATAGTTTGTTTCTTTCTTCCCCTTCCTAATAACCCAAATCATTCCTGTACTATCCATGTACCTTTATCAGGTCAATGGATAGTACAGGTACTTGTCCACCACCTTTTGTCTATTTCTCCATGAATGCACATTTTGGTAAACAGTATTGTTAAGTGGTGTTATTATTAAGGAAAAGAATCATTAGTATTTTCTGAAAGATCTTTATCTTTTTTAATATTCTCACAATACAATATTTGAGTTGTTAGGTGTTTGGTATTATATATAATAATAAATGAGTTAGGAAACGTTGCATTATATAGTTTCATTACTAATATAGATAGTGTTTGTATTCTCATGATTGAATCAAGAGTTACTAAAAAGGTTGTTTTAAACAGTTCGCATTTCAGCTCAAGAACTTTCGTAAATGGAGTATCCAACTGGAACATAATGCTAATATCTAATTAAGGAAGTGTGTCTTGCAAAGTCATACATTTCTTCATGATGTGGATTTTTTCATAATTTTTTGTGTTTCGATAAAGCAACCACAATATTACTGTGATATGTGACATGTAGCTTTTAATCACATGATTATTAATAATATCAAATTTTTAATGGTAAAAAAAATTCATGTTGTGTTTGTTAGTAGAAAATAAACATCCAAACTTTGTATGATTAATTAGTGACTCTATTCTCATCATTTGTAATTTTATGTTGATACATGCGTATTAATAATAATTACTGGTATAATATTTGTATTGCTAAAACAATTGGATTTTCAGAAAATCAACTAATCATCAGTGAATTGGCCTGAGAGCAGGTCTGAACATGGGAGTAGTATCATTAATATCATCAAATCAAAATGTTACTTGTCATTTGATTATAATTGGAGGATTAGATGGTGATATGAACACACACAGTGACTGCGGGATACTAAATTTATCTACGTTGATTTGGTATCAGGTAATGTACGTTACAAGACACATGTAATACATTGTTATCTTAATATAATTATTAATTTATATTCATATCAGTTGTATTATCATCAAATATTAATAAAATGTGCCAGCACATTTCAGGTTGTCCAGGGATCAAAAGAAGAAGGCTTAATCTAAACCTTTTGATCTTAAAGTTATGCTTCGCAGTTTTTTATAACTTGTGGTTACCAATCACAACTTTCAGAAGACTTCTGCATGGTAACAAAAATATACATGGGAACTCCACTCATCGTTTTTGAAGGCTGCACTGCAAAAATAGTTAAAATAACCAATTTATTGGTTAGTACATAAATTTCAATCTACTTTGTCATACAGGTTGTTGTGACTATATGCATATGATGTTACTATGACATTTTGTGCACTAAGTGTAACTAAAGTATGTGTTTGCTGGTTTTCAAACTCTTTTGCAGGCCATAACTGCCAAATTCAATCACTTTAAGTGATTAAGTTGCTAAATTGTTGGTATGAAACACACTAAACTTATACTGCTTCAAATAATTGGTTATAATTAGTACAAAGCAGTTATGGTATAATTACATTAGCATGTGTGTAATCATAACAACCAACTAATTGCTAATTCTTGCAGCTGTACTAATCAGAAAAATAGTTTTTTTTAACAATTTTTTTTTCCAGTAGTATAGCCATTTAAAATCAAGTAGATGAAATAAAGTATAATTTGGCCAGTGCCTGCTACAACATCAAGCCCTTGCCATTAGCTTTCTGACAGGCACTCTCTACTTCTAACTATTTCATTTCATTAAAGCTATAGAAGT
Organism: Petrosia ficiformis; assembly: GCA_947044365.1. NCBI lineage: Eukaryota > Metazoa > Porifera > Demospongiae > Haplosclerida > Petrosiidae > Petrosia > Petrosia ficiformis. The sequence goes on from OX345636.1 coordinate 3,829,705, forward strand.
GTTTTCTTCTTGTGTTTTAACACTTAAAGCACTGAGCTTGTTTTTCAAAATTCTTTTCTGCTACAGATATCTATGCCACTATTCACTTTCTGCATTTTCGACATGGACTACCATTTCTAGCAGTTTTGACCTGAAGTTCCCAAGCGGTTTGTGGGACTAATTCAAATGCAGTTTTCTCCCTTTTTTGACTGCAATTGAGACCAACAAAATAACCCCACTGCATGTTGGCGTCTGCTACACCAACGATATAACGTTTCATAGCAAGAGAAATGTCTCAGCTACCCGCCAGATCGTGTGGGCTGGGTCACTGAATCCCCAAATTGCGTGGGTGGTAAGTGGGAATGGGTCCCCTTTATCTTGGAGGGGCACCCGCCTTTAAAATCCCCATACTCTATATGCATTTAGGGCAAAGATTGGCTGAAAAACCATCAACGTTTTAGCCATTTTCATTGGCTTATTCTTGGCACCAATTACAAACCTTTCATGTACTTTGTCATGCTAGGAATACACTCCAGACTGCATATGAGTCAATTGTCACGTATATGGGACATCAGTCCTCTAAGGGTTACTATCATTGTAATTTTACTCTTGCTTAGCAGCTAGGACTGGAATGCAAGTGGTAATTAACAGAAGGCCTATATACACTTAGTACAATATATACACATCCTTAGTATTTATACAGTTTTCTCCAAATTTGTTCTGTTGGTTATACTTAAATCAAGTTTCCAATCTCACTTGCGTCAGGGGTTCTGCACTATGAATGCATTCATTTGTAACACGTTAACATAATTATTGTTTATAATTATTTACTCATCTATTCAAATACATCTCTACCTGAGTCTGTTACTAAAAGATATAACTACTCCATGACAGCATAGCCTATATGTAATAATATAATATAGTGTGGATTATATTGACAGGAGTTTTCATAGATGATCTACTCATACTCACATTGCAGTCAGTGATTCTGATGATACTATTATTGTGGAACTACATAATTATGATAATTAATATCATGTGAGGTATTATTATTATTAGTTATAACAAAAATATTAGCTGTGTTTTTGTTTACTTGCAATCCTGTGGGTGTGATATAATAATATTTTTATAGATTGTAATAATTATAAATTTTGTGATGTGAAATAGCAATGGTTTCAAATATTGAAAATACAGTACGTACGTTACATACAGGAATTATTATTATATTTAATATAACTATGATAATGTAGTTTTTATGTATACAATATAATAATCTATATTCACATTTCATGTTCTTATCTATTCTGAGATATACAGTTATGATAAAAATATAAACAAAGATACTAAGGTCATTACATGTTTATATGAGACACACTGTTACAAGTTAATTACATTCCTTAAACATATCAGTTAGTAAAGAATTTAATTTGAAACAATAGATATGTGGATAGAATAATTTGGTAGGAAAATTAATAGATTCATGAGTAGAAGGAGAGATTGCCTGGAATACAATCACTACTAGAGAAATGCAAGCATTTTGGGGACTAGCCTAAAGATGCACTGTGTATATTTATTGATGTACTCTTATGTATTTATATATATGTATGTGTATCTTGTCTTTATTTACATACTGGTGAGGTAATGATTGTTATCATAATCCATTTGTTATCATCACAAGTCATTTATCCAATTAAAGAGAATTCACATAATTGTGTAAATTGAAACCTTATAATATAAAAATAATAATATAATGTATTGTGTAATTTGTGAAGGACACACCATTCTTATAATACTTGTAACTGATATGATGAATGTATGATAATAATTTTGTATGTGTATTAATTGTGTATTTGTGTGCCTATATTAATAATGGCATAATTTTACATTAACCTATACTAATTATGAATGGATGTTGAAACATATTTGGAAAAGTACACTGAACAGGTATAAAACATAAGAAGTTATAATATGTGAGAAAGAAGCAGAGAAGTGGAGTTTTGATATGAGAGAGAAAGAACAGAAACATATTTTATTACAATTGTCACTGAAAAGCATAGTGGACATGCATGTTGAACAAATGTGAGATAATATAATCATACTTTTTTACTTTAGAGTTGAAAGAATCGCAGAAGTTGTTAGAAATACAAAAGACAATATCTTTAGTTAAATAACAAGAACTCGAAGAAACTCTATATACTGAAAAAGACACTTACAGACACATCTACAAATTCAAAAGGTTTATAATGGACATTATTATATCAAACATGTATTCAGGGATGCATTGAAGCAACAGAAAATGGAAACAGTAAATGAAGACCAACCAAAACTATAGATGAGGATAACCAAAACCAGTGTTGTCAAATGATATTAAGATAGAGCTATTGAAAGAAGGTTAGTCCACAATTTTAATTATTGTAACAATGAACCTATAGAGGCAGTGTAATTAACAATTAACCTAAAAAGGCAGTATAATGAATGATGAACCTGTATAAGCGGTATAACGGACAATGAACCTGTAAAGGCAGTGTAATGACAATGAACCTGTAAAGGCAGTGTAACAAACAATGAACCTGTAAATTTTATTGTTGTCTTTGTAAATATCGCTGTCTCTCTGTGTAGTAATTGTAGTCTCTGTGTCTCCTTTTGATTTTCTATATATGTAAGTTCTAAGTGTAATCATGTTTCTTTGCTGTTCTGTAAAAAGTTTTTTCATTCTTATATTAAAGCTATAACATTTTACCTGTACATGTTAGTGTGTTGAGAATCTACCCTACTCAGACGGTACATTATAATGAATGTTTATTTTATTACTTCAGAGGTAGAGTCATATCAGGAGATAGTTTTCAGCAACTAACGGAAATACAGAGTGTTGTAGAAAATCAATATATACAAAAGGGTAACTCATGTTTTATTTCTCAGACACATAATACTAAATTACCTTTGTCATTTTAGATGTCAATTCACTGCATACAGATAAATCATTACAAACAGAGGAAGTAAAAGTAGTGTAGAATATAGCAGAATAGCACTGGAAAGAAGACTATGTTCAGAAAATGGAAGAGTTACACTTACTACAACAAAGTAAGCCATTTTCGTGTTTACATTTAATTTATATTTGAATCTTTGCTAATAATCTTCACAAGTAGAGGAACTGCAGAATACATAGATATATAATAGAAAAATGAAGTTCAATTGCGTTAAAGGAACTAGAAATTACAATAGAAGAAATGAAACAGTTAGAGGAAACTAGAAAGACACAGACCTCCCAGTAATATTATTTCCTAGAATCATTAAAAATAGCCCCTTTTGGTATTATAACCTCATATTATTATACAGATGATCATGGTCTTCATATAGCTACACAAAAGGTGTTTCATTTTAAAGGAACACTCTTGATTGGGGAAATTATGGTTTTAAATTTGATTTCCCAGATGGTACCATCCCACCATCACAAGTGATTATCAAAGCTCTTGTTGGTGATAAATTCCAGTTTTCTGATGGAATGGAGCTTGTCAGTGGTTTATATGTCATCTCCTTTCCTGAAGAATTCCTCCAGACTATGAAATTAGAAATACAACACTGGGTCTATCTGAAGAGTTCACGACAGTTTAAATACTAGTTTCATAATATCACCTTTAGAAGGGTCAGTACCACCATACAAGTTCCAGTTCGTCGAGGGTGGTAAATTCTATTTAATAATTATTATATAATTACATTTATAATTATTAGGTGATGTTCAATCGATTGAAAATAATCACATTGCTGACTCAGTGATCTTCAGATCATAATGATTCTCGTAGCAATACTGATAATGAAACATAATCAGCATCTCAAAATGGTTAGGATAATAAGAGTATATGATATTCTCTTAGTAGTATTTGTTATTGTTATTAGCTGATATTCAATAAACTGAGAGTACTGACTCATCTTCAGAGAATGCAGAATTAAACTAGTAATATTGGTAATGAAGCACAGACTGACATACTTGGTATATTAGTAATGACAACTATAATAACATTGTGCTCGTCATAGGTGTAAACTATCAAATATCCTTGCTTTCTGTCATTATCGAATGTCATGAGTCCATTATACATTGCCCATATTGAGACTTGCACTAGCAAAAATCCTTAGCTGCATTACTTAAACTACAACAGATCCTTACTTTCTACCATTATTAAATACTATAATCAAGTCTATTAAACAGTGAACAACAGGGGTTGTAGCAATATACAATTAAAGTGTTTATTCAATATAAAGCACTTTTAAAACATGTATAACAAAGCAGCTTAGAAACTACAAATATTCTTTCATTGTAAATACTGCATGTCAGTATTCTGCTACACAGTGAAAATCCAGAGATCAGTGAAGTGAAATAACTCGTATTTCACACTCTCATCTCTGTTTCTTCTCTGTAATTATTAAGGATCCTGAGATCTGATCACTATAGATACTGGGGTTGATGATAAATACTTGAGTATATAATGTACTTTTAAATGAGTATCAATTCAAAGGATCTTTTGCAGTTTAAGTAATGAAGCTAAAGATCTTTGCTAGTTTCCATAATCCAATCATCAATAACTTGATTTTCTTTTAATGGTACATTATTCTGAATAATTTTTCCTGTATAACAGACTGATGACAGTATTTAATAACGACATAAAGTAAGGATGTTTGTTAGTTTCTGTAATGTAGCTAATGATTTTTGATAGTTTCCATATTTGGAACTTTCCTAAAATTTGTGGGTAAACTATACTCAATAATTACATGTAATTGCATGTTTTTCACCATATTATCGACTAGTGACATTACTAGTAGCAAGGCAAAAATGATCACTGTTAGTATCTTGTTTCTATACCTGTAGCTTGACTGAATAATTTGTAAACTAAATGTAAAGTGAAGCTAAACGGATTTTTGCTAGTCAAAATGTTTCCCATTCATCCCTAACTGGATTTCATATTAAACTGCATAATTACATTTTTAATTATATCTCCTAGTCCTTTTCTTCACTCACTGTATAGTGGACTGGTAACAGATAGTAATGATAAAAGTAGTTTAAGTAATGCACCTAAGGATGTTTGCTAGTTTCTGTATTCTAAACATTCCTAACTACATTTTCTTATATATATAAATATAATTATATTATAGTGGTAGATTATATACTGAATAATTACATTTAATTATATTTGTCTCTTAGCCCTACTGTATAATGGACTGGTGATAACAACAGAAAGTAAGGATCTTTTGAAAGTTTATGTAATAAAACTGAGGATCATTGCTAGTTTCTATATTCCAATCATCCTTATGGGAATTTGGTAAATTATAACATTTAATTGCATGTGTTTTCAACTCAGTGTTTTCAGCATAATTATTGTGGACAAATGATAAAGGGGTAATAGTCAAAGGGTGTCTTATAGTCTTTTTGTCCTTAATTCCATGTTCTTAGGTGAATTTTAAATGGCATGATTGAAATCAAGGATCTTTTTGTTTCCTTTAGTTTCTATTTTTCAATTATCCTTAATTTCAAGTACTTTTAAACTCATTTGATTGTCTGTGTCTTCAACTGCTATTGCTTTCTGTATTTATTGCAATTGCAAGGATCTTTCATAGTTTCTAAATCACAGCTAATTGCTTTTGCTGTGTTCTTTGTTATAATTATAACTTTTGTTTTTCTAACTTGGGAACATCTATCTGGATTGTACATTTTGTTGGTTAAATGTTGTCAACAATTAAATTTCTGGATTTGTCTGTTAATGAGAGGTGTTTGAACAAGCTGTTCTTTTCTGAAAAAAAATGGTTACTTTGATGGATTGTTATGTCATTTTGTGTTGGAGTATTCAAAGCCAATAACCATTATTCATCAGGAATTAATGGTATGATAGCGTAACCCCAACAAGTAACTAAAACATACTGATTACAACACTTGAGCACATGTTTTTTGGGTACAAAAAGATCTTCAAAAATGGATGTAATTAATTGATAATATGGATTACTGGATTCTGATTAAAAAAAAACAGATACAGATATGGATGAAAAAATGATTCAGTAGTATTCACACGCTTATAATGAATAGATTCTTAAAATTGGTATCATTGTATAAATGGTGCATGTTTTCACATACTTCGTAAATGGTTTCCCATCAACCATTATTTATTGTCCCATAACAAATCAAAGTGATTAAAATTTAAATAACACTATGGTAAATCATACTCAATAATAATTATTACATTTAATTGTACGTACATATATGTTTACAACTCCTCTAGTTCATCGTATCACAATGTGAAGACAGTATAAATAGCTAGGGAATCTAAGCATCCTTTTCAGTTTTTATAACAAAGGTAATGATCATTATTTGTTTCTATAATTATTACAATCACTCCTAACGTGATGATCTTTCACAAGTACTACATTTAATTGTATATATTCCCAAGTGCTGTTGTTCACACTGTTGATGACAGTTATTAGCGACAGAAAGAAAGCAGTTTTGGTAGTGAAGCTAATGATCTTTACTCGTTTTCATATTGCCTATGATATTTAATAACCAAATTCGCATTAAGTATGATTGAAATATAGAAACTAGCAAAGATTCTTAGCTTTATTACCAAAGACGCTGTTATTAATAATTGTCACGGGACTGACGGGGTTATACGTTTTTGATGTTTATGACCCCGCCCATGCAATTAGCATGTAGCTATGGACGCTTGTCCAAAACTAGTTGATCTTGAAAATATTAGAACTAATAAATGGTATGCGTTGGGACTGAAACTAGGTATTGAAGACAATGATTTGGAGACAATCGAGAGACAGCGTCGTGGCGACATAGATGAGTGCAGGCGAGACCTGTTTCGATTATGGCTGAACACCACTTCACATCCTAGTAGAAAACAACTCCTAAATGCACTAAGAGAGAAGCCCGTGGCTGAGACTACTGTAGCAGACGAATATGAGAGTTCCTTTCAGTTGTATGAAAACTCGAATGTAGTTGCTCTTCATGGTATGTGTATAATAATGATTTCATAATTAAATATTAGCTTGTTTCACTGCATTGTTGTCGTGTATTATATACAATTTTACTGTAGACTGTGAAATTTGTTTTAACCCAAATTATTAAATGTATTATTTTACTGAAGTTAAATCCCTGTGCGCATAGTAGTACACAACCAATTAGTAACTAATGTTGGCAGTTTAACAATTTGATTAACTAACCATTAATATTCTGTTTGGTTATGCTCCCTCAATTTACTTATTCTTTATATAAGACCTTTATTCTGTATTGAAATGATGATAGTGATATATTTAAACAATGACTTATTGTGTATATATTGTAATGTGTTGATATTTCATAAAGAGTCAATGCTATATATGTGTGTGCATACCTATTTATGTATCTATAACAACTGGAAATATTTCATACTCATATCTTCCAGACCATATATGTATATGCAAAAATAACTGTGTTGATAATGAAGTATAAATTGTAATATTCAGACATCCTGTGTTTATTTGATGCCACTCAAAAAGGAAGTACATTCATAATTGTTGTATTTGAGTCAGAAGGACATTTGATGCTTAGACTAAGAATTTGAAGCAACTGTTCCAGACCAACTTTTGTCCATTGGGTGTGGCAGTCTGGGGACAGGACTAGCTTTTATTAAACGAAGGTCACATTTAAAATCATTTGATGCAGGAAGAAAGCTGCTTGTGGCCCTACGTGAAAACTGGAATTAATAGCTGTTCTTGGTGTAATAGATTCCTAAGGTTCTACAAGAACATCTAAAAACTAAGAAGAGTAGGTAATCACTATAACAGTGTGTTGTGTTGTGTTGTGTTGTGTTGTGTTTCATGAGAATATCACTGAGCACGCTTCTTCCATAGCATAGATATTCCCCTCCATGAACAAACTCTAGGGAACCTTTGCAGTGTGTGTGGGTGGAACAGTCTGTACACGGCTAGGATGTTGTTTAAGTGCGCTTGTTGCATAGCCAAGCAGGCATGAACATTAGAATTGATGTGTCAATTGTGAATCCTGAAGTAGTTGTTACTATGTAATAAAGTAGATGTTATAATGTAATAAAGCTGATGTTATAATGTAATAAAACTGATGTTATGATGTAATAAAGCTGATGTTATAATGTAATAAAGCTGATGTTATAATGTAATAAAGTAGATGTTATAATGTAATAAAGTAGACGTTATAATGTAATAAAGCTGATGTTATAATGTAATAAAGCTGATGTTATAATGTAATAAAGCTGATGTTATAATGTAATAAAACAGATCAAGAAAGGAAACCATTCCTAAGATCTACTGAAATACTTCCCATTCTGAAAGTAGCTGCTCAGTAGTTGCCTGATTAGTTTGTGTATACCAAAGAAAAAAATAGGTGGGTTCTAAAAATAGTAAGAGACGGTCAGAAGACTCACAGCTATGCAGGATGTTTTTTTTAATTGGCTTACATATCCTATTTGGATTGTTTCACTGCCTATTCAATTTGAAGAAAAATATGCTCTTGACTGCTGGAAATGGTTGAGGATTTAGGAATACTGCATGATCAGCAATTAACCATCGGCCTTGAAGGATAAAATGGAAGTGATGTTGAAGCAGCTGCATATATTCCTTTCTTTTGTAACAGTATGATGACAGTACTGGTATATAAGATAAACAGTCCATATATATATATATATATATAACCTGTAAGAATATATGACAAGCTCTGCAAAATGCAATATCAAATTGAAACAATTAAATATTGTAATACACTGCAAAAACTAAATTGTTAAAATGACCATTTTATTGGTTAGTACAGTTGCAAGGAACAGGATGAGTTTAAATTTAGATTGTCAGTTGTCATAGAGGATGTTGTGGCTACATGCATGTATGTTACTACGACATAGTGTGTACCATGTATTGAAAGATATAAATTAAATTATGTGTTTACAGGTTTACAAATCCTTTTCATGCCCAGATACAATTACATGTACTTTAGTATAAATTATACTAAATCTTTGACATGAAATACGAATAGGCAGCACCTTAAAATTGTATAGCTTCAATTGTTATTGATTATAATTAGTACAAAGTATCTATGGTATTATAGGTATTTTTCATGAGCAACAAACTAATTGTTAAATCCTTGCAACTGTACTAACCATTAAATTAGTTATTTTAACTATTTTGTTTTTGCAGTGTAGTACTTTTTGTTTTGCTTGATATTGCGTTACAGAACTGTAACTCATAAATGCACATATTATAATATATAGATGCATATGGTACCATTACACAAATTTGAAGTTTGGTTCAAATTTATTTGAGAGATTGGGAGCGAGAGCGTCCTTACTTTCAATTCTACAAGAGAGCACACTTTTGACCACCTATGGTATAAAGTCTCCTTTGTGTTGTTGAGAAGAATCACCTTAGTGTGGAACCTGAGAATGTTACTTTTGCATCTACTACAAAGCAGAGAAAAAAATACACTTTCTCATATAAACAGAAATACAGACACACACACCACGATGGCAAATGTTGGATGTTGTAATGTTGTATATTTTACTCATCATAGTATATAAACATTGGTTAGGAGGTGTATATGCCAGATATAGCACCTGCTGTGAAGGAGGTTTATGGGAATATTACATAAAGATCTGAAGAATATATGCACATAAACTTCTGAACATCAACGACAGCAATGATTTATTAAATAATCATGATTTCAACACTATAATTAAACTTTTGATAAGATGGTATAGCTGATATCACCCATTGAAATTGCAGGTAGTATATATATTGAGCATTGAGAGACTGCAGATGTATTATGTCACAACGAACTAGTATCTATACAGAGTTTACAGGTATTTATCTCAATTTTTCATAATTTTATTTTCAATATTGTATTAACTATTAACAGATTTAAATTAAAAGCAATAATAATGGAGAACATACAGAAAACACTGAATGAATGTGATTGGCCAATGCATGTCACATTTTTATGGCCCGTAGGGCCATCCCTATGATTGCTTTCCCACGGGTTCGATGTATGTTTATATATATATATATATATATGTTTGTGTCACCTACGCGAGTATGGGTTGTATACGTAGTTAAGGAAGTTACATCATTCCCGGGGGCTCGGTCAATTAATGGGCGTGGCGCGTAAAAGAACGCGCGATCAAGCTCTACACACCAGCAGAAAGAAAGCTGTTGAGCTTACGTAGAAACTGTAACTAATAGCTAGTTATTCTGCCTGAAATATATTCCTAAAGTTCTACAAGGTCCTTTGAAAGGTCAGGAGAGTAGATAATCAAAATAATAACTATAATAAGCTGTTGTCTTTCCTGCTTGATAAAGTCAGCCATGATTACTGAATTCTGGACACCACAAAGCAGTCACAAGGATACTTTTATCTTCACTTAAATTTGTAAAGCAATCATAGGGATGTTTTTTTCTCTATATACACTTGTTTTCAACTATGTTGCCTAGAGTACACAACCCAACAGTAAACCAAGTTTCATATTATTAAATAGTTTATCTATTAAGTTACCCAATTTGCTCCACATCTGAATAAATACATAAAAAACGAGTCTTCAACAACTCCAGTTGGGATGGCTTCACTACTAAACAGTTACTTCTCGGAATGTTTCAATCATGTGGAATGTGGTTCTAAGTATCTAATTCCTACACTAGCAGAGCTGCCTGCAGAGTTTCTTTGTTCTGAAGAGTTTGTTTTTACATCTATTGCTCGTTTGAGGGCTAATATAGCTTGTGGTCCTGATCTCCTAACTGCGAAAATGTTGAAATTATTTGCAAATACTATTTCACCTTCATTGACGGAAGTCTTCAATCAATCACTATCTACTGGTGTAGTCCCTACTGAGTGGAAATGTACTAACATTGCCCCAATTCCAAAATCTTCTAATGCTACTCTTACTTCAAATTATCATCCTATAAGCTTTTTGAGCATTCCTGGTAAGATCTTAGAAAGACATATCTACAAGATTTCACAGGAGGAGCTTGATAGCACACAATTTTTCTCTAATTTTCAGTGTGGTTTTAGACCTGGACGGGCACAGGAAATGCACTTGTAGCATCTACTTGTGTTTGGCACCAACATCTTGATGCGGGTGCTGATGTGTGTTGTGCTTTCTTTGACTTTAAGAAAGCCTTTGACAGTATCCCACATGAGTCCTTGTTGCATTGTCCAGAAGATACGAGTATTATGCACAATGATATGGAAAAAATATTTCATTGGTCGGAGGCTAACCACCTCAATATTAATGTTGCTAAGACGAAATACATGATTATATCAAGGAAGAAACAGGCAGTTCCTTAATTCAGTCTCTTCCTTAACGGTCATCAACTGGAACCTGTATTCTCATTTCGGCTTCTGGGGGTCATCATTGATCAGAAACTTTCATTTTCTGAACATATTATATTTGTCAGTTCCAAGGCCAAGAGAACCTTGGGTATCATTTATAGACAATTCTATTTATGTGATAAGGCAACCTTGCTAACCATGTACAAGTCACTTGTCCTTCCAATTTTGGATTACTGTTGTATTGTTTGGGATCCTTACCTACAGCTGAAGAAGACCCTTGGGTTGAAACGTTCTGTTTATCAGAATTATTTAAAGCTCAATAAAATTTCACACTTGAATCTATCAACATGATAACAAATATTATAGATCCTTACCTAGTCTAGCATGTTAAAACATTAGAATCTGTGCAGATATTTGGTTGTAGAATTGCAACTGGTCTATGAGATATGTCTCATGATTTAGAAAATCACCCCTCGTGAATAATTAATAAGCTAAAAAACGCGCTTCGCGCATTATTTTTTTTAGAAACCTCCTTCATTTTTTAGATCAGCCACTGTACATTTATTATTGTCATGACTAGGAAAGGTTTAAGAAGGGAAACAGCTTGTGATAGTGAATTTGTATACAATTAACATTCAGCAAATGTAATACTGTCAATGAACCTGCATAATGTTCAGGCTCCTAGTTATGAATATCATCAAAACTAACTATACTATTTTGTATAGTTGCTTATCAAATTTTATAAAGCTCACCAGACCCTCTTTCCATCTTGCTCCACACATTTCTCATTTCTTTGAGCTCCAGAACGGAACTTCAAGGACAAAGTCTAATGTCTTCTATACCTGTATGTTCTGAGACATATACTTTTGATATTGTACTTTATGTAAGCATGGACACAAGCTAACATTAAATTTGAAATTTATTTAGCTACGTATATTATTTTAAAACTAAAAACAATAACATGGTTATGTTCCTATGTTCTACCATAATAGTGTTCATAATAATTATAATGTTAAGTGCATTTTATTTTCATTATAGACATACCACATCCACAAGTTGATATATCCTCTTCTCTTCCATCCAAAGAAAACCGAAAATTGGTAATGATAATTATTACTATATAATCATAATGACTGCAAGAGGCTAAAAGTCACTAATAAACTTTTAAGCATGGAGGGAATGACAATAAAACAATGCATGTAATATGATTTGCTAGTATTCTTTGCTGAACCTCTTTAAATTTTATCTTCTTTCGTTCCTTATATAAAATAATAATAATTATTATCATAACTATGAAGTTTTAGTGATCTACAATTAATGTATTTTTAGCGGTTCAGTTTGACTTTATTATTTGAGAATGAAAACGAAAGTGAAATAGTGAAAGGCCGATGAGAACTAACGACTTTAAACATATATTTATTATAATTATTTTGTACCTACCACACAGCCTGAAGTTCAGTACACAATATCCGAGTACTATCAGTCTCAGTTTCAATCAAAAAGAGGAGAACTCCACATACTTATTGCTAAAGTGAAACAGATTATCGAAGACAAAGCCATCTGTTTGAAGAGCTTGAAATTCTTTCTGAACCTTCACCCAGGGTTAAGGAAAGAAGCTAAAGCTGCAGAATCACTTGAAGACGTCATGACAATTGTTTGCGATTACACATCTCTGATCAATACATCATATCTCCAAGCTGTTGCCAGAAATTTTAAGCTGCATGATGCAATCGATCTCATAAACAAGTTTGATGATTCAATTGATGAATTTTGTAAGACAATCCCAACAGAACATGCATATGGTCAGGAGTTTATGGAGCATTCGAAACTAAATCTTCTTAAATCCGAAGAAGTAAAGTTTGTTTTAGAATGGGATGGTGATGAAACGACACTGAGGGATATACAGAGTTTACTCAGAAAAGCTTTTCATGACAAGGCCAGGCATGTGATTGTAAAAGTAGTGAACATTTGGAACTCCACTATTGTGATCTGTTATGTTCCAAATCATCTTCATGAAGAGCTAACCATGCTAGTGAAAGATAATGAAGTTTACTTGAAAAAGGAGGGTGTACTTTCTGTTAGCATTGGAGGATTGTTAATCTTTAAGAGAGAAACAGACAGCAAGGTTAGATATTGAGTGCAGTGTTTTTTTTTGCATAACCTTTAGTGGGAAAACTTCCACCAAAAAATTCCTCCATTTAAAATTGTTTATGAAGCATTCATTTAATTTTTGCACTCCACTTTATTAGAGAAGGTGAAGTTATTCACTCCCTCTCCCCTCTCCCAGTAATATGATCCAAAGTACTCATGCTGACTTTCAATTGATTACTATTTGGATTATATAGCATAGTGTTTTAAAGCAGCAGTTCTCCTTAGCTCATGCATGTTTTATTTTGTTAAATGTCATTAATTATTTCCTTTACTACACTAATGCATTTGACAGTTAATCAGTTCCCTGTTTCATAGTTTATAGATGGTATATACTCACTCCATAAGAATTATAGCGTCGGTGCTATAAAATAGTACATATCAACATAAGTGCTAATAGAGATTCCTAAACATATGTACATAATTAGAATGTATTATACATGTATATAATATAATTATTAATATCTCTTTAGATGACTGGACTGCATTCAATAATGTACTCACCCCACCCATTATTTGACTGAGTCCCCACAATGATGTAACTACATATGCAATACATATGTGACATGCATATAATTGTATTTCAAACTTGTGGAAAAGCAATCATGGGATGGCGTTAGTGCTTCCAAAGTTTGATGTAGAATCATCTAATAATTATGCACTTAGAAATGTATTTTGTGTAGTTAAATCCACAAGTACATTCGAAAAAGAAACACTTTCAAAGAGCCTCTATGGAAGAATTAGGTAAGAAATATTTATTGGTGTTCTACAAAATACTACAAATTTCATTGTCTTATGTGATCAAAACTTCAGGAGAAATTACTGATAGTAGCTGTATGCTTGTATATATACCACAACAATTAACCTATTTTAAATTTTTAAATTTATTTTTCATTAAGTGTACTGATCTGTAATTTGATACTGTCGTAATTAAAATGTAATTGGTTAATCATCATTCACCTTATAGCAGTAATGAGTGGTCAAAGTTTTTGTGGTGAGTAACCATGTATGCACACAATATATAATTACAGTGATTGCACTGTAATGGATTCCTTCCCTCTCTTTTGTCACTAAGCTATCCAAGTTTTCATGATTATGGGTGAATTGATCAGTGCTCTGCTAGGTTCATTTATTATCATTTTGTGCAGAAAAACTTATTTGTATAATTATTATAATATGATTTATTGCCTTGGAGTTCATTTCATACTTTTGGAGTATATTTGTTTAATTTACATCACAAACGCTGTAGAAAGTAGGCATTTTAATTACGCAAAATATGAGCAATTACAGCTCAAGGTAAGAGTTTTATGAATACTTAATAAAATACAATTTGTAACAAAATAAAATTTTAACTAGTGATAAAGTTGCATTACCTAAAAAATTTGGCATGAATTCCTTCGGAAAAAAAAGAGGTTGGCCAGTTGTGCAGATGCTTCCGCTCTTCCAGTAGCTAATACTAAGGTGGTTTGAAGAGATTCTGTATATTGAATATCAGATATTGGAGAAATATAAATATCTGTTCTCATTAAAACTGCAGGTGATGCTCTGATCTTAAAATATTCCATAACTACTCAGCCATTTATTTATTACACATTTTTAGCTATCTGCACTAAAGATCAATGTAATACCAGGGACTCTTAATTTTTGTATCTCATAATCTGCCAGTATCGAAATTAGTAGCCCACCATTATGTCATTTGCAAGTAAGCTGATTAATATTGTTAGTATCTAAACCCAAAATCATGGAAACATTGTCATAAATTGGCAGCATCTTTCAAAGCACAAGTATATGTAACGTCTGTGTAAATATAAATGAAATAAATAAATGATTACAGTACAGATTCATAGCTATTCCTAGGAGATCTTCACAATTCGGATTCTACAACATTAAAGAAAGTTAATGAGAACAGTGAAACTAATAGGTACACAAAATATCATAAAACATCTTGAGAACCAACAATCCACATACACATGATGCACAAACACAAAATGTCACTTGTCAAAAGATGAAACATCTTGACAGGTTGTTGCCTAAAGATGATGCATTTTCACAACCATGATCAACATACACAACAAACACAAAATGGCCAGCTGTCAAAAGAAGTAACATTTTGACAGGTTGTTGTCTAAAGATGAGGCATCTTGACAACCATGACCAACATATACACAACAAACACAAAATGGTTACCTATCAAAAGACGAAACATCTTGACATAATTATATTACAAGGGTACTTATACATAGCTTAATTATTGATTACCACTTGATGCACTGATTCATTTTATCGATAACACTGTTTCCATCAATAAGCTCTCCGTCTTGCATACTGCAGCCTTCTCCTGTTAATTGATTACACAGTAAGTATTTTTTTGTGCTCTTTAATCTATACTTTCAGCACTGGAACCATCAAAGGAATCATTTTCTTTCTCGTCATTAGTCCAATTTGGGTCTAAACTTTCAGAACTAGAGCTAACTTCATTGCCTATAATGAAACAAATTAAGTCTATAATAATTATTATTGTTATTGTATTGTAATGATATAGGATTATGGCTAACTTACTAACACATTCTGTAAGAGTGCTCTTCATCCCATTTGTACACTATTTCGTGGCGAAAACATCATAATAATCTCGTCTAGGGTTGTAAAATGTTGATTTTAGATACCTTCTCGCCACAGTGAGGGCAGTCTAAAAGCGATCTTGGTCGTATAGTACCTTTCCTTGGATTAGTCTCCATCTCCATAAAGCATTCACAGGGAGCTGTTTTCCTGTTACCCATTGCACTTTGCACAGTATTCACACAACGAGTGTACAAATACCTTATAGTATTTTGTGGTTGATTGATAGTCAAATCACCTTTAATCCTTTTTATTTATAGTTCTTACCATTTAGTTCACCACGTTTCTTATATATATGTTTCTAGAAAAAGGGCTAATATTATACTAATGATGTTTTCAATTGATTTCAGAAGGAAATGTTTGTGGTTTGTTTTCATAATATTAATGGGAAATTCTGCCCAGCTGCATTTTTATTTAGGGATAATTTAGGATGAGAAACTATAAATCAACAATTCTTTGCCTTGCCTAACAGAAACATAGTTATTATTGTTATAATTTAGTATTATTTTGTCTACTAAACTTGAAAGCTGACTTGTAATACAAAAGTGGTTGTAATGCTGCGCAATTCATGGACAAATTGCCCACAAACTATTCTATCATTGTGAGACATGTTATGTTCTATTTTTCTTAAACGTAGGTGCTCTCCAAACTGTCCATGCCCACAAGAGTACTAAGGAAATATCTATCATTAGTACATTAAGTTTAGAAGTTACAGAAAGGCATATTATTCCATCATCAGGTATACCATACATGTGACATATGACGTAATTGACTTACAGTTATTATCAGATGGACATAACCTTCCGACTCTTGTATTGAAAGAAACTGACTTGTCTAGAAGTGATTTACATGTTGGAAGAGCAGACAAAAATAAATTCCAACATGAACAGGTATTACTCATGTGACACACAAACAATTTAGATTTTAATTTCATTCATTCATTTTTGTAGCTCTCTTCAGTGACATTTCAGGAATCAGATCCACTCCTGGATGCTCTAAAGTCCACAAGTATTTTAGAAGTTGCTCATTTTCTTTCACTATATGACCTACATGTTACTGAACAACAGAAAATTAAGCTTCTGTCATTAGTTTTTGAAAGAGGTAATTAAATAGATTTACTTTTGTTAAAAGCATGTATAATATAATATTTTTAATTTTTACTATATAGACACTAAAGACCATGGATTTCCCATTGAAGGGAGCTTTTTAAAACTTCTGGAGTCAGTTATACATGATACAAATTCCAAAGTTCAGAAAGCAGTGTATGCAAAGGAAGTTGAACTGACAAATGAAAGGAAAGATTATTATAGTTTTACTTTGGACAAGCATACAAGGTGTACTTGACATGAGCAAGTTTTAGATTACATTTACTTTCAGCAAGCTTCATTCTTGAATGCAGTTGACATGGAACCTTCGCCTATGTGGCTAAGCAATAATATAATATAAAAGACATGTAAAAGTTTTTCTTACACATGCAGTAGCAAAGTATGCTTAATAAAAAGAATATTGCCAAATTTTACTAGGCATACACTGAAGCATCTGTTATATAATAATTTTTGATTAATCATGTCTAAAATCTGAGTCTTTGCTCTTTGAAAGAGTACAAGAAGAACCTTCCCTCGAAGAGTACAACACTGTGTATCAACAGTCGACATGCAACGTACTTAAATCACATGTGAAGCACATGACTTGAAATAAGTTAAGCTAGAAATATGGTAGGAATGCTTCCACTGCTCAATGTTGTAGCTGCTGTTAGCTCAGTAGTGCTTGGTTTGATGAAGTACTTTGATAGCGATAGCCATGAAACAGCCAAAGTTGTGTTTAGGTATGTCCAGTTGTCCTCAGGAGTCTTCTTGAGGGTGGAAACAGTAACCGTGAGCTATAAAAATTGTGATAACGTTATAATTGAACTGTTTTACGAAATGCCTCTTGTTATGTATTTGGTTTTTGTATAGTTTAAAATGTACCAGTAGTTTGTTCGAGCCACCAAAGTTTGTCTTTTTCTATATATTTTGCAGATATCTATGCCCCACGGGAAGGGTAATAATAAATTTCTGATTTATTTCTTTGAAACTGTGAGTAATCAGTCTTCATTTTCTGTGACAACTATAGCAATGGTCAAACTTTAGTATGTAATTTACATACTTAATTCTTATTACAAGGAAGTAACTTTCAATGTATTAAAAAATGATTGAATGCATGACTAGTATAGATCTATCATTCGATTTGTGTTTAAAAAATGAAATAGCATTCAGTTTCTTAATATAATTATATTATTTATTTACATTGTCTTCGGTAGAGCTAGTAGAGACATATGAGAAAAGGTCACGTGGAATGGCATGGGATCTGGATGCTAGGGAATTGCAGAATAAAAAGTTTCAGAGTATGAAAATGGAAACTCACACCAAACCGTGTGGTATGTTGTTAAGTGTAAAGTATTGAGAACTCTTTCACTTTCTATTGGATTTGACATCTAGAGTTTATTAGTGACAAAGTATTTCAAAGTTTTCCAGAGGTCGAAGAACACAAAAAAGACGATGAAAGATTACAGATACTTCAGAAAGGTGAGTTTCTTACTTTTTATACTATAATAGAAGTACAGGCTGTAGTTAGCTTGTTAAATGCCACATATTAAATCAGTATATTACAAGAAATATTAAAACATTTAGCTTTGGCGAAGTTATGGTTGTAGGCGAATGACTAATACCATAGTTGACAAAGTGTTTTAATGGTTCAATGAAAAATTGAGTTTAATTTCATAGACATTATTGTAAAGTATATTAAGATTAGTGAAGTCAATTGTTCTGTATAAGAAGTAGCAAAGAAATATTTCTAATCAAAAAAAAGATTCCCGATATATGATATACTTAAGATCAAAACTGTAAATTATCATAGTAAAGATTCTTTTATTGTAAATACTTATAATGTTATTAATTTTCTTTTCATAGAGTTGGATTCATATCAAAACATAATTAATAGCAAGAATTCTGAGATAAATGAATTAAAAAGTGAACTAAAGAAGAAAAGAAATGAACTGCTTGTATCCACAATAACATCTGAACAAGGGGAATTTGATATCCAATCAGAATTCACAGTCCCCGAAACAAGTGAGTGAGTATGTAGTCATCGATACAATTATAATTATTAAAAATGTTCAAAAAAAATATCCTTTTTTGAAATTGAAAATAAACTATAGTAATTCAGGAGTAGGACCAAGCCACTTCATTCTCCTATGTTCGCTTGAAGTTATCATTAGTATTGAACATATCTGTTTACCCTTGCTGTGCAATGTGTAGGCAGAAAGTTGTTGTAATTTTTGGTTTTGATATCATGAAGACTGAATTTGGAAGGAATACAAGACATGGATAGAAAAAGTATCTGTGTGATTGCTTAATCATTTTATAATGCTGTCTCTATTCTAGTTAGTGGTCTATCAATAGCTTCATTGAAGTTGTACTGATTCTTGCTACACTTCTATTTATTAAAATCTAGTGGTCTTTCCTCCTTAATTCTTTTTTAAGATTGTTCAATAGCTTCGTCTTTAAATGCTCTTTTTTGACAAGTGATAGTATCAAGTAGAAGTATAGGAAATACATACCTAAATATAAAGGGAGATTGAATTTTAAGTGTAGTGTCAGTCTAGCAACTGGAAACCTATATGCATTGACTGAACAGAAGTATGAATGCATCATTCAACATATAAAAGTACATTTGTATAGTATTCAATAGAATTTCAGTTTAATAACAAGTAACAGAATGTTTGTAATTGTTTAGTGCTGCAGCCAATACATGATCTCACAGAAGAGGAGCAAGATAAACTAGTATATATGTATTATGATATCTGATAATAACTAGGTATCAAGAATTATATTCATGTATTACCTACTATAGGATGAAAATCTGTTTGTAGCAAATGATAAACAAAAGATTCAAGCTTTGATCAACAAAGGAGCTAATCCTAACAGGAAACATGGGGATGTAAGTTATCATTTCTTGTGATATAATAATGTGGTAGATACTGTTTAACATGTAATATTTTTGGACCCTTATGATTACTGTATACGCTTCATAAATAGAATTGTTAAAATAGCAAATGTATTAGCTAGTGCAGTTGCAAAAAGTTGAGAATTAGTTGGTTGTTCAGGAGACATACATCTAATGCCGCCATAGCCAGTGATCTCGCCAGTGGTGTGGAAGTGGGTGTGGTTGACACCACACCTATTTTGCTTAATTATTGGGGTGTGTTTTGTTTACCACAAGTCCAGGATGTCAAGAAAGAGAAAACATGTAAAAGGTCAGCGAACGCTCTCAGGAACTTTAACAGATTCTTCAGAGTCTTCTTCGTCTGGATTTACAACTGCAGTGAAACGTCGAGGTACTCTCAGTACATGGAGAGACTTTGGTGAAGCTAAGTGGAAGACGCAATTTCCGTGGCTCGAAATTAGATCTGACGGTGTGTATTGCCACTATTGCCAAACGGGTACGACCCGGGGAGCTTCTAGAAGTGGCAGTGAAGTGCATCACAAAAGTAAGCTTACTCTAAATGGATAACAGACTTTAGAGAGTACACAATTATATTGTGAGTCTCTCGAACGATAACGAAGAAGAAAGGCTGTAAATGAGTTGGTCAGTCAGCAAGACATTTTAACTGTAGATGGAGAAGCCTTTTGTGATGCACTGAGGTGTCTTTATTGGCTAGCTAACCAAGAGATTCCTCATACGACTAACTTTAATTCCCTTCGTCAACTTTTTATGAGCCTAGGCAATACTACTATGGTGCGACTTTGTGAGGCTAAAAATCGTTCTTACACTTCAGAACAATCTATGCATGAGATGCTGGAAGCTATCAGTAAGACTCTAGAAGGCTCAATTTTGGAAAATATTATAGCATCTCCTTACTATTCTATCATTATGGATGAATCTACTGACCTTTCTACTTCCAAGCAACTAGCTATTGCTGTACAGTATTTGAACATAAATACTGGAACCATGGATTGTAAATTCTTGAAACTACTTGATATGACCACATATATAACTGCTACCGCAGAAAATATTGTTACCTGTTTCACTAGTTATCTTGAGATTGCTTCACCATCAATTTCTCTACACAAACTTGCTGGTGCATCATGTGATGGTGCATCAGTAATGCTGGGAGAAGAGAATGGTGTTATGGCTCGTATGAAGTCTGAAGTTCCTGACCTAATTGTGACACATTGTGCAGCTCACTGCATAGCTCTAGCTGCAAGTGATTCTGCAAAGGCAGAGCCATGGTTCAAAAGGTTTGAAACTACTCTCAACAGTGTGTATACTTACTTCTCACGTAGTGCTGTTCGAACTTCTGAACTCAAAGAGATGCAGTCTTTGCTAGATCATCGCCAATTAAAGCTTCAAAGACCATTGGATACAAGATGGCTTTCTCTTGAAAATGCTGTGACAGCATTTCGTCGATCTTTTAAACCTGTCAAAGCTGTATTAGAAAACGAAGCTGTTGAAGGTGATACTACTGCTGTTGGTCTCTCAATCCAATTCAGTAAGCCAGAGTTTATTGTTACACTTTACTTCTTATCAGATGTACTTGATATCCTGACGAGTCTTTCGTGTGTTTGTCAATCTAATAATCTGAATTTGCTTGATCTGGATACACTAGTTAGTGACAAGATTGCTGCGTTGGACAAAATTAAGAATGATACCTTTCTGGGTGGCTTCATGACACAACTAGAGATTGACTATCCTACTGAGTTATCTCAAATTGATAGATATGCATTCAAGTCTAAAGCTGAACATTATTTATCAGTTTTGACAGCGAGCTTGAGGAGGAGGTTTCCACAAATCATGAAGCTAAGCCTATTGGGTTTTATACAGCCACAGAATGTTTCTGAAGTTGGTTCATTAGATATTACTAACTTAGCTGTGATGTTTAGCCTGCCTGCCTCAAAATTATGGAATGAATATCAGTCTTACACTTCATTTGCCTCAAGATTGGATCCCCCTACAATGGAGCAAGCTGTGAAAGAAATGTGGCATCCATTACACCGTGATTCTATGCTGATTGCATATCCATTGATTTCTAAGCTACTAGCTAGAACTATAGTTTTGCCAGCCTCATCTGCTGAAGCAGAGAGAGTTTTCTCCACTATGAACCAAATAAAAACACCACTCCGTAACAGGCTGTCTTCTACTACACTAGATTATCTAATTCGAATTTCAATGTAAGGACCCTCTATAACTGAATGGGACCAAATGATATCAGCTTTGACTTGGCAAAAAATGGGAAAACGAAGGATTATCGTGTCCTCTACATGTAGCTTTATGCCTGTTAATAGTGATAGTGATATTGAGACAGAAGATGCAACTGACTAATAAAGTGTATATTGCATATCTGTAAACTTATAATTTGTGGTTATTATTGAGAACCAAAACTTGTAATTTGTGGTTATTATTGAGATTATGAATATAATAATTATAAAACTAAGTGGTTATTGATAATTAAACTAAGTGGTGCAAGGTGTATCTTGCTTAAACTGGGGTCCGTTGTCAGTTACTACTTGCTCAGGTAACCCAAATACAGAGAATATCTGCCTTAACACATCTATAGTTTTTGAACTTGAAGTGGAACTCATTTCCCAAATTTCAGGCCATTTTGAATGTGCATCAATTAATACCAAATAGGTTTTACCAAACAAGGGTCCAGCAAAATCCACATGTACTTGTTGCCATGGCTTAGCTGGCCAAACCCAGGGGCTCAAGGGAGATGATGGGGGTGAATTCTTAACAGACATGCATGCCTGGCATGATTTAGCTAATTTCTCTATGTCCTGATCAATAGCAGGCCACCAAATATATCCTCTTGCTAATTGCTTCATCTTGGTAATGCCAAAATGACTAGTGTGTAATTCATCTTGGACCTTCCTCCTAAACTTCTGAGGTACAACTACTCTTATTCCCCACATAAGACAATTAGACTGTATTGTTAACTCGTTACATCTATTATAATACGGCTTCAATTCTATTGGCACTTCTTTAAGCCATCCATTTATAACATAATTTAGAACTTTGCTGATAAGAATATCATTACGACTAGCTGATTGCAATTGGGAAAACGTAACTGGTACAGTGTCAATTTGACACATATTAAAAATTGTTGAAGCTCCCTCTGAACAGGTTGATTCGTCGTGTACTAATTTTAGGGGTAACCTAGACAAGGCATCAGCATTACTGTGTGCTTTAGTTGACCTAAAGACAATTTTATAATGATATGCTGACAGTAGTAATGCCCACCTCTGCAACCTAGCAGCAGTAAGGGAAGGAATGCCAGACTTTGGGCCAAATATGTATGTTAGAGGTTTGTGGTCGGTTATTAAGGTAAATTCCCTACCAATAAGGTACTGATTAAACTTTTTAATGCCAAATATAATGGATAGTCCTTCTTTCTCTATTTGTGAGTAGTTTTTTTCAGCATTTGACAATGACCTAGAGGCGAAGGCTATGGGTTTTTCACTACCATCACTATAACGATGAGAAAGGACTGCTTCTAGTCCATATTGAGAGGCGTCAGTTGCTAGTTGAATTGGTAGTGAAGGATCATAATGTGTTAATACTTGAGATGATATTAATTTTTCTCTAGCTAAGTCTACAGCTTCATCACAGGCTAGTGACCACTCCCACTTTGATGAGTGCTTCAAAAGATTATTAAGAGGTTGTAATATAGAGGCAGGATTTGGTATAAATTTACCATAATAATTAATTAAGCCAAGGTAGGCTCTCAATTCAGTTACATTACTGGGCTTGGGGGCATTAACAATAGCATCTACTTTATCTTGTTTAACATGTAACCCCTGAGCATCAATCACATGACCTAAATATTCAACGCTATCACACATAAACTTACACTTCTCCTTTTTGAGTGTTATACCGTGATACTTTAGTCTCCTTAGGACTTCTCCGAGATTTGATATGTGTTCTTGATCGGTTGCTCCTGTTACTAATATGTCGTCAATGTAACAAATGGTTCGAGGAATGCCTTGCAATATAATGTCCATTGTCCGTTGAAAAACAGCAGGTGCTGAGGCAATCCCAAACGGAAGTCTGGTATATCTGTAAAGCCCACGATGTGTATTTATAGTAACTAAATCTTTAGAGTCGTCATCCAATAACATTTGCTGGTATGCCTGGGATAAATCCAATTTGGTAAATTTGTTTCCACCAGTGACTGCTGTAAATAACTCCTCTGGCTTGGGTAGTGGATATTGGTCAATTTCGAGCAGGGGATTCAAGGTCACTTTGTAGTCTCTGCATACACGAATTCCACCATCTTTTTTTAGAACTGGGACAATCGGGGCTGCCCACTCACTATAAATGACAGGTTCTATTATCCCTGCAGATTGAAGTTTATCAAGTTCTTTTTCAATACCTGGTTTAAGAGCAAAAGGAACTGTACGAGGCCTCCAGAACTTTGGTTTAGCTCCTTCTTTAAGTTTTAACTTTGCTTTATACTGGGTCATTGTTCCGAGTTTACTACTAGAAACATCACCATACTTCTTAATTAAAGTTTCAACGGGATCTGTAACGAGTGAGGTATGAAATACCTTATGCCAATTTAATTTCAAACAAGTAAGCCAATTTCTTCCCATTAAGGCTGGCCCATCACCTTTAGCTACTACTAAGGTTAGTGTATCCTTCTGGTCTTCATATGTGACCTGGGCATTAAACTCCCCAACTACTATCATACTTTCAGAGGTATAGGTTTTAAGCTTTACATTAGATTTATGCAACTGGTACTTCGAAAATTTATCTTGATACTCAACCACTGAGATTAATGAGACAGCAGCTCCAGTGTCAACTTCCATTGGTAACACTTCACCACCAATAGTGACAGATACACGAATTGGTTTATTACTTTCTCTGGAAATCGTGAACAGTGCTACATCTTTAGAATCTGGTATTTCTTCAGGTACTTCCTGTGCTGTTTCTAAATATTTTGTTTTCCCATATTTGTGTGCCATTTTGGAATTACTGGAGGATCGTGACGATGAGAGTTTAAAATGTCGATTACTAGGTCTGTTATCTTGAAACGTTTTCTTACTCCTACAAACAGACTTAAGATGTCCTCGTTTACCACAATTATGGCATTCCATATCTTTATACTTACAGAAATTAGCTGTGTGGTTTGATTTGCCACACCTATAACAAGAGATACTCTGACATACTTTATTAACTTCATTACTCTGGCCGACAGTGTCATTCTTCATTGCTAAAGCTTGTTTGTCCACAGATTCAATACCTTGGGCTATTTCGACTGCCTTTGCAAATGTCAGGTCAGTTTCTGCTAGTAGTCTTTTCTGCATGGGCTCTTTCCTCAACCCGCAGACAAAACGATCTCTGAGGGCGTGATCCAAATAGTTCTCAAACTTGCAATGGGTAGATAATCGTTTCAGTTCAGCCACGAACTCTGCCACCGTTTCTCCTTCTCTCTGATCCCGCTTGTGAAATTGGAACCTTTCGGCAATCACCGAGGGTGTGGGGTGAAAATGTTTCTTTAACACGGCTATAATATCTCTTAGGTTCTTTTCACTAGGAACATCAGGCATCATTAGGTCCCTTACTAAGGAATAGGTCTTTTTACCTATTATGCTCAGAAAGACAGGCACCTTTTTATTCTCTGGTACTTCATTAGCCAGAAAAAACAACTCTACTCTTTCAATATAGAGCGAGAACGAATCGACAGCAGGATCAAACTCCTGTATATGCCCATATGCTCCTTTGAATGCCATCCTTCGTCGCCAATGTGATGACTTTACGAACTGTCACCCAGATTAATGTGGATAACACAAAGAGAAGACTATTATAACAATAAAGGATATACAGATGCACAGCATGCTACTGAGCATGCTCAGAACATAAACATATTCATTACTACAAAAGGGGAGTAGGAATGACGGGAACACCGTTTGTTTCAATGAAATGATTTTCCAAGCAAATTTTACTGACAAATTTCCTGCTTTGACAGACTTTGGCAATCTAGTCTCGTACCCAGACTGTCACGCCCCATGGCGAAAAACAGTCTGGTAACTTGGGCAAACATTCCTGGCGCAGTGACGTTACACCGCGTTTTCATCACATGACAGGTGTTTGTAATAATATGGCGTAGTTAGAGTTGTGTTTTATTTGTGGACAACTTCAGCGTCCCCGCAGTGGAAGAAGAGTGATCATAGCTACTTCTACTAGTTTTAATATTTTCGGCATCTGGAACTTTCTTCAGAGAGCCAAAATAGTACTACCAGATAAATCCTTTTTTGTAGAAAGTGTTTTATGACTGTTGTTTTTGTTTCCAGCCCCAGTCGGGAGAGAAACAAAAACATCTTTACCCCTTACAAAGTTAATCATTGTTTCGTGTTCACACGAGACTGTTATATCCTGCTTGAGAAATAGCCATTTTTAAAGCATCTTCTATAGCTTCTAAAGGGAACGCCATCTTTAAGTATTTCCAGTCACCTAATGACACCTATTCAAGAGTTAATCACATGATTCGTACTAATATTTGAAATCTGATTGGTTATTTCGTTTTCTCTGTAATAAACGTCACTGCGCCAGGAATGTTTGCCCAAGTTACCAGACTGTTTTTCGCCATGGGGCGTGACAGTCTGGGTACGAGACTATTGGCAATCTGGCCCTTTTTGTGACAATAATAGCATGTACAGTCCTTGGAATTGACAATCCTTATGAAGCTGGGAACAACCACAACAGTAGCATTTGGAATGGCAGTAAATGTTTTACAAGTCGTTGCTTTATGTAGAGTGTCGACTTGTAGTGGTTGTGAGTGAGTGGTAGTTTGAACATCAAGAACGTTCTTCTCAGCAACCTCCATTGCTAGGGCTAACTCTTCCATCTTCTTAAAGGATGGTTCAGAAAGAAGACGTCAATTGCGCTATGAAAGTGGAAACTGACTAATTGGAACTTCAGGCTTTCAACAACCATAGAAGGTGTTGGACAGTAGTTGCTAATGAGTTTGATGATTTCTTTGTACATTTTATCTATTGGAGAATTTGGTGAACAGAGATTGCGAATGAGTTTGTATGAAAAAGGCCAGGAACCTAATAGAACAGACCTCTTCTTTTGAACATCAGCAACATCTAGCCGTTTGGAATATGATTTCCAATCGTCATGTGAAGTGTCAAATTCTCCTAGCTGAACAAATTTTGAAGTCATTCTCATCAGCAAAAATGTTATATTTCACTATAAACTTTGTACTTCAAAATCATTTGAGAAGTATGAAAATAGTCACAAGTATAGAAAGAGGGGAGAGTTTATATATACAACTGAATGGAGACGGCAATATTAATACTTACATCAACAACACAAATTGATTAGAATAAAAGAAGCAAGATGCATGAATATTACTATTCATGATTACTACAAGTACATTGTTCTGTTAACAATAGTAGTCAGGGCTACTACAAGAGTTACATGCACTAGTTTGAAGCCTTATATATATTCCTCAGTACACATTCACGAATTTGTTGCTTAAACAGAGTTGATGATAAGGATGATTCAGAAATGTTAGTGATCTTTTTAATACAAATTCAAAACTACAAAGCGGAAAATAGTGTGGAAGTATGTTACAGGATCATATTGTGCTTGAAATAATTAATGATAAGAAACACAGCATCAACATACTAACTAAGTGACTAGAATCAGTTGTTAAAAATTTCCAGGATCATCTTCATGCATGGTAAATTCATAATAGTGAAGAAGACAGTGATGCCACTGATTTATCTTTATTGGTAGATCAATTATCTACCATGTAATTGTTAGTTCAAAACTGCTATAGTAGATAATATATAAATACCATAACTGTTGCATGCATAAATGTCTGTCTCCATTCGAACTGGAATCAGCCAAGAAATGAAAATTTGTTTCACAGTTTACAAACTGGGCAGTAACAACTCTTGTAGTCATTACAAAGTATTATGGAAATTTTAAGGTAGCCATAATTGTTATAAACCAGTGGGAAGTTAAGTTGTTTTTATAACAATTGAAGACTGAGAGCTAATGCGGTTTTAATAACAAACCTAAACACGCCCCACGGGTGGTGGAGGGGGCGGTGTGTGGGAAACAATGGCGGGTAACTGTAGTTGCTCTCTGAGAAAGATCGGAGTTTGATAGTGCCTAGAAAGGTAGATTTTATGGTTTCAGTGAAAAGCTACAGAATTCAGCTTTCTTCAGCCTCTTGTAACTATAAAAGTAAAATGAATTTCCAGAAAACGGCTCTATTTGTTTTCTCTAAATGCATTGTACTTGGTGCACGCCATGATTGGTGGGCGTGGCTTTCTTGGTTTTGTACTTATTGCGATTACAAAATTGGACATTTTATATATGTTTTATCAATTCCAGGACCCTATAAAGGTGATTAGAAGATATGAAGGTTGCCATTACACCAGGTTAGAGTCATATTATATAATATTCTATTTTGAAACTGATTGGAGTCGCATCCGCCCACTCCCTAGTACCACCTTAATTGTTAGCAACAAACCTGTAGCAAGGTGGGCATCTGAAAGTGCAGCCAATCCCCATACTTAATCAATTCCTTCAATATCAGGGCATTTGTCTGATCGATGTGGGGCAAATCCTTGGAGCTTCTGAAAAAGTCACTCTCAGTATATATCTTTTGACACACTGAAGCTAGCATGTTGATCAATAATCGACAACCCCTTTAATTACATCAGTGAATTATTATTTGGGTTCAATATGGTCGACTTTTATATAAATGCTGCTTGACTTAGAGAGAGGCGGATGTCATCCCGACGTTTCATCGGATGTCTCCAAAGTCTCATCACATCAGGAACTCCAAGGTGAGTGTGTGATATGATTGGACAGGTTTATGTCTATTATAGTCGCTGTACAGTACGCATGTAATTGATTTCCAGCTGGCTAGTAGAGGTACATTTTTATCTGTAGTTCATCAACGAAAGCTCCAATCCTTACCCCAATCACATACAAAGTACAACACACCTTTACCTATATGTATGAATATTTTTAAATGATTTCAAAGACAGCAACACATCCGCCTTTCAGTCTTTTGTGTTTCTCATAGGCCTCCATACTCGCAGGGCTGCTCAAAGATTACATTATGAACAATTCTTAAAGTAGTACTTTACATACAACATACTAACTGGTTTTCATGGATTATGTTAAAAGACTGCAATTCATTTATATTTCATAAAATAACGAATGAAATTTCATAGATAAATTTCATCAAAACATGGGTAAAAGATTTTCATGGATTAAAATTAATTTGAATGACAATAATCTTTTGGTAGGTTCCACGGAGTCCATGAGATAACTGGAGTGGAATAAACTGCTTGTGGCTGTGGTGGTTACACAACCAATCGCCTATTATTGTGTTCAGCATCTTGTACTAGTTTTGAGGAAAGGAACCATTATGTCTTGTGTAGCTGTAATTTCATTTGGTTGCCAGTAATCACTGGAAATGCACATCAATGCAATCTAGTCAAAGCACACACCTTGATCTATGTCAATGTACATTTCTTGGCTTGTGGAATGTCATTTAGTCCAAGGTCAGGTATCTCTTCTTCCCTCGTTACAATCCTGTATAAATACATTCACACCCATATGTGAATAAACATCTGGTCACTGTAGTACTTCTCTAGTCACTAGATGCAATTTGTCAATCTATCGCGATGGTTGATAAATGGTGCTGATCGATAATTGGTTACAGGCGCAGTAATATTGCAAACCAATCAGATTGTTGCATCTCAAAACAAGTTCCACCTCACTTACCAGATCCTTCTTTTCAGTGGGAAGGGGACTGGCTTGCTTAGTGTGGTGTGGTATACAAGTGGGATTGCTTAGTTGTAAGCATGTGCTAAATAGTATGGAATTTCAGATCGTCAGTTAATGGACAATTATGCTTAATATCTAAAGCAGCGTTCTAAATTACTTTCCTGGAATGAAGAGTTGTTTAGAAACCCATTGACGTCAAATTTATCCTTCACTATCAGCAGGAAGCAGTGGCAGATCTAGAATTGGGGTTGAATGCACGAGAAGCGCACAGCTTATTAATTATTTGTTAGGGTGTGGTCAATAAATTTTGCACACCAGGCAATAGCTCTCTGTCTGGAAAGATCTATAACTAACTTGTGAGACTAAAGTAACCTGTTGTCATATCGGAAGTTGGCAAAGGTATCCAAACTTAGTGTAAATTGCTAACTTAGCGCTAGGCTTTAAGCTCTTTGATTTATCATAATTATTGATGGTTTGGTATTTCACGGAAACCAGGTAGTGGTGCATGGATAACGCCCACCTCTTTACTCGCTTCTACATTTTAAATAGCATTTATAACTTAGCAGTAAAGATGGTGCTTGAAACTGTGGCTCACCCATATATTACACCTAGCATCTTTATCATCGCTTTTTGCACTACTTTATGAAACACAAAATTAATAAACATTTACTTGTGATATTAGTTTCTTTTATATTCAGTGATTTTATCATATATTTGCACTCAGCTTGCAACACTTTTAATTGCAATATTTTTGTTGAAGCTCATTATGTCTTGCCTTATGTCAGCCACTTGGTAATTCATGCTGATAAGTAACTGCCCACAAACACACCTATGATTTTAATCAGTTGACTGTGGCTGTGAAGAAGCAGAATCTGAAATATCAGGCTCCTTAGAAGTAGCAAAGAAAAAAGCTAGGCAGGTTTTGATTATATCTCCCATTAGCAAATTAATTAAATTACAGCTAATATAAATTTCAATTCGAATTAAACTATGCATACAATGACTACTCTCTACTACCGTTGTTCCACATCGTCGTCGTTGAGGCCATGCCCTGTGATGAATATAATTAGTGCCGAAATATTTCAGTGCCCTTTGCGCGCTAATTACCACTGGCCTTACACCTCTAGCTACACCTCTAGCTATAATAATTGACACACACAGTCAGGCTGTGTCTGGTTTATAAGCACGATGCCCTTGGGTCTGTAGGCTGAGGGGAGTACATGATACACGAGTGTTTCAGCGCTGTTTCGATAACAAAGTAATTTTTCCCTTGGCAACGACACTTTTTCCGTGCATAGCTAGCAACAGCGTTTGTAGTGGTTATATTAGTTTATTCATATATAAGAGTATAATTTTCACGTGATCTTAGTGAACAGCACAATGAGCACATGAAAGCTGGCAGAAGACTTGTGTCGCGAAAATATGGTAAATAAGAGATGACGAATGGAATCTAAGTTCAAGCAAATCTACTGGTAAAAAAAAACTTTTCATGAGAACAAGAGGTATTGATTTCTGTAGTTTAATATTGGAACTAAAATAACAATATATTGTTTAGTTAATACTTTTTTTGTAATCCATAAAAAGACCCAATATAATTATGTATATTTGTGTGTGGCTATTGTAATGATTGCTGTAGTGCCATTGAACAATGAACATTTCAATAGTCCAGATAGTTTGTTTAGATGATCCCAACATGTTTATTCTTCACTTTATAGGCGTGGCAAAAGAAATATTCTTGGGTTAAACCAGAAGATGATGTTCCTGCACAACAAGAAGGAGTCTTTCTGCTTGGTTTGGTATTCGTAAGTACGCTCTCTTGATAGAATTGAAAGAAAACTCTGCTCCCTGCTCTCCCATAAATGCCATCTCAAATGCATTTTAGGTGTTACACTTGAATTAAATTCCTTTCGATAAAAGCCGATAAATGTTTTGATCAATGACTCTGAAGAGTTTAAGTGAAATAAAAATTTTAACCCTCTACATGAACACCTAGTTCCAGTATATCCTTGTTATTTAAGAGCTGTCCATTATATATACAAGATGTACTTTGCATACAGTTGCTATACACTCTGGAAGTAATGTTGGACCTATTTATTGCTAATGTAATACAGGCTAAGCATAGTGTTTGGTGTTAATTGAATGTTCTGTACTTATTTCATTAATTTACTCTTGTACTGTAATGTCACATGTTTCATTTAACACTTCTATAATTATTTCTTCTGGATTATTCCTTAGCTGTATAAATACTTGGTACAATTTAGTTGTTTTTTCCAGTGTGTCTGTGT
This sequence comes from Petrosia ficiformis, assembly GCA_947044365.1. Classification (NCBI taxonomy): domain Eukaryota; kingdom Metazoa; phylum Porifera; class Demospongiae; order Haplosclerida; family Petrosiidae; genus Petrosia; species Petrosia ficiformis. Next base: position 3,861,844 of record OX345636.1, read on the forward strand.
GTATATCAATATCAACTTGGTTGTTATTCTTTGGATGATCTATTTTGGTAAATCTGAGTTAAGTCCTAACATTTTTGGTCCGCCGAACAATATGTAACAAGATCATTGGCACTCTCATTGGCTTATTCTCAGATAGTCTCTCGCATTCGGTCTCACTCTCTCTGTTACAGCCCTCTATTTTGCCTGCTTCCACTTGAACCTTGCTGGCATGGATGGTGAATCTTTACGCCGTGAAGTCTCCAAACTGAGAAAAAGGAGAGGAGTAGTACGAGCCTCAATGACTTGATTGGATAGCCATATTAAAGAGTTGGAAGACGTCGCTGATCAACCTGGAACCCCAGGTCACGCGCGGCAGTTAGCCGCAAAACTTGAAACTTTTGATTCCGAATTGAAGAACTACCACTTCCAGCTAATCGATCTTCTGGATGATGAGGACGAAGATTCCCTAGAAAAAGAACAAGATATTGGACAAACGTGACGACATTGTTGCCGAGTTGAACATGCATATTGAACGCTTGTATTCTAAGGCCACACCCGCTGTGACCGACGACCACAGACTACTCTCTCGTAAGTTATCGTATTTGGAAGAAAGCACTTTCAATCTTCATAATACGGTAACTTCCCTACATGGAGATGTTGATGATGTATCTCTTTTGCAACAATATCAAGAGCAAGTAGCTGACTACAAAAGGGAATTAGTTGAACTCAATGGCAGATTACTAATGCTGGATGATGAAGAAGAGTCCGTAGTTTATTCACCTCTCACTCAAAACTTGAAAAAATGCTATTCGAATGCTCTTATATGATCCGAAAGTTAATGAACTAATGCAGTCTAAGAACCAAATCTACCCCTACACCTGTTGTAGATAGTACTTGTACTGGAGTTAAACTCCCCAAATTGGAACTCCCTACTTTTGATGGCAACTTACTCAACTGGAAACAATTTTGGGGACAATTTTGTGCATCGGTACATGACCGCACCAATTTGTCTGATGCTGAAAAGTTGGTCTATCTTCAAAGTACTCTGAAGGATGGATCAGCTAAAAATGCCATTGAAGGTCTCTCTTGTACTGGTGAACATTATACAGAAGCCATAGACTATCTCAAAATCTTGTTATGATCATCCTCGATTAATTCATCAGACCCACGTCAAGATGATAATCGAAAACCCACCTCTTCGTGAGGGCAATGGTAAGGAGCTGCGTCGTCTGCACGACACCGTGCAGCAACACATTCGTGCTCTAAGGTCGATGGATTACGAACCCTCAGCTCCATTTATCACCTCTCTACTTGAGTTGAAATTGGACACTACCACTATGTTTGAATGGCAATGCCATACTCAATCTCAGGTCACGTACCTCCTTTTCAGGACCTTTTAGATTTTATTGACAGTCGTGCTCAAGGATCTGAGTCATCCATGCCCTTAAAGAAATCTTCCAAATGGGAAACCTCTAATTCGAAGAGGTCACTTCCCACATCAAACCAGTCACTTCATTTACTGCTAGCCATGAATCAGCAAATCAATGTATTCTCTGCAAGCCAGTGAAGCACCCCTTGTATGCCTGCCCCAAATTCAAGTTGCTGTCCCATGAAGGCAAACTATCCACTGTCAAGGTACATAACATTTGTGTTAATTGTCTAATGAAAGGTCACTTTGCAGTCAACTGCAGGTCACTTTACAGGTGTAGGAAGTGTCAAAAACCACATCACACACTACTACACACAGAAGCCCATCCCAGATCAGAACCATCTACACCCTCATTCACACAGGATGTCTCTTCCAATCAAGTGTCATCAAATGCTGCTGTGAAATTGAAATCCAATTCACTATTGATGACTTGTCGCATCTCAGTCGTTGCACCTGATGGGTCCTCAACCCAAGCATGAGCTTTATTGGACAATTGTTCATCAGCCTCATTTGTCTCAGAGCGTCTGGTTCAATCCATGTGTCTTCCCTGTACAAGGCAATCTGTGAACATCTCTGGAATTGGAGATCACTCTCCCATTTATCCAACTAAGTCTATTGCCAATTTCAAGATTACGCCAGCTTCATCAACAAAGGGGTCAATGAATATAACAGCAATAGTTGTCCCAAGGTGACTTGTGATTTTCCAATACATCCCGTCTCCTTCAACTCAAAGTGGAATCAACTTAGCAACTTGGCTCTAGCAGATCCCGAATTTGGTACACCTGGTCGTATAGATGTCCTGCTAGGCATCGATATTTTTGTTGAAGCATTGTGGGGCATGGCCGGCAGAAGGGTCCTCCTGGATCACCTATTGCTCTGGAAACAATATTTGGTTGGGTACTTTGTGGAAATGCAGAATCTGACATCCTTCAATCCTCAGTTGCAACTATTCATGCACTGGTTGAATCAGGAGATGACATTCTCCGGAAATTTTGGGAAATTGAAGAATCTCCTACCAAGATCTCCAATCGAAGAACGAATGGTTTTACGCCACTTTGAATCAAATCATTTTCGTAATAAAATAGGAAGGTTTGTTGTCCCCTTACCAAAGAGATCTGATGCCAAAACCCTTGGTGAATCTCGTTCACAAGCCGTTCGAAGGTTCCTCTCTCTTGAGCGTTCTCTAAATGTTAAAGGACAATTTGCAGAATTTGAAGCTGTAATGAAAGAGTATATGGACCTACAACATGCAGAGATCATTCCTGTGAACGACCTATAGAAACCTCAACACATGGTATTTTACCTCCCTATGCATGCTGTTTATAAGCACTCTAGCTCCACTACCAAAGTGCGTGCTGTATTTGAAGCTTAATGACACCTTACTTGTTGGACCAACCGTTCATCCACCATTAGTTGATGTGTTACTCCGTTTCAGATTGCATCGTGTTGCTCTCACTGCAGATGTTAGTAAAATGTATCGAGCCGTTGAATTGACTAATGATGACAACGATCTACATCGTTTTGTATGGAGATCCAATCCCAGTGAACCTCTAAAGGATTATCTAATGGGCAACCTTATGTTACTTCAGTACTTCTAGTTGTATTCCAAAATGTTCTGGGATTTGGATGACGAGACTCACATTTGGCATATCTGCATCATTGTTTGCTGCCAATAAGGCTATTAAGCAGAATGCTATCAACCTAGACCACAAATATCCACAAGCCTCAGAAGTGGTTGAAGAATCCTTTTATGTTGATGATTGCCTTACCGGAGCTGACAACAACAAAGATGCAATCAAGTTATATCGCTAATTGCAAGCTCTCCTCTGACGTAGCGGTTTTCATGTGTGAAAATGGAATTCCAGTGAATTAGCAGTCTTAAAGAGAATTAATCCTGGTGTTAGAGACTCCTATGAAGTCCTCACAATCTCTGGCTCTAAAGAATATGCCAAGGCTTTGGGTTTTGAATGGAAAACTACCTTTGATCATTTTCGTCTCACAGTAAATAATTTGTCTACACCTGAAACCATCACAAAGCGTACTCTTGTATCAGATATTGCTAAGATATTTGATGTTCTGGGTTGGTTTTCTCCTACTCTGATTAAGATGAAAATGCTGTTACAATGATTGTGGGAATTAACTATAGCTTGGGATGAATCAGTACCATCGTTCATTCAAGAGACTTGGTTACAATGGATATCTGAATTGCCATCTCTCAAAAATTGTCATGTACCTCATTACAACTTCCCCAAAGATGTCACCATCACTTCTTTACAGCTACATGGATTTTGTGATGCATCCGAAAATGCATATGCTGGTGTCATGTACCTACGTGGAGAAGATTCAGAAGGGAGAATTCATATTTCCCTAGTAACAGCTAAAACCAGGGTGTCACCCATTAAACGTCTTACAATTCCATGTCTTGAATGGTGTGGTGCTTATCTGTTAACTCAATTGCTTCATCATGTCAAAGAAGTATACAAAATGCCGTTATCTAATGTATTTGCTTGGACTGACAGCACAATTGTGCTTAATTGGCTCACTGGCACATCAAGGTGTTTCAAGACTTATGTGGGTAATCGAGTATCGTATATTGTAGATTGCATTCCTCCTAACCATTGGAGACATGTTAATAGTATAGAAAACCCAGCTGATTGTGCCTCTAGAGGATTATTCCCATCTGAATTAGTGAGTAATGAACTTTGGTGGAAGGCTCCAAAATGGTTGTACTTGGTAACCTCCAGATGGCCAGGACAAGAAGAAATCCCTCGTGTTGAAGTGAATAAAGAAGAAAGGAAGATTAGTCTGGTAACTACTTGTGAATTGGTGTTGCCTGTCATACCAGTGAATCGTTATTCTACCTTTCCTCAGCTTCAACGTGTCACTGCATGGATTTACCGTTTCATCAACAACTGTTGTGGTGGAAGAAACTCTACTACAAATCATCCATATTTAACTGTTGCTGAACTTTCTCATGCTGAGAATTATTGGTTGTCTTACTCTCAATTGGAATCTTTTCCCAGTGACATTGCATCGCTCAAATCAAATTGTAAATTGCCAAGTAACAGTAAATTGATATCGTTGAATGCCTTCATTGATTCCTCACATATTATGCATGTTGGAGGTTGTCTAGGTAATTCTAAATTACCATAAACATGATTACATCCAATTGTTCTTCGTGCGAAGCATCCCATAACGAAACTAATCCTCCGATCAGAACATATTCATCTCCTTCATGCTGGATCTACCTTATGATATCCTCAATTTGCCTCTGTTTTCATATTATCAATCTTCAAAAGGCTGTTCGCTCCATTACTCGTCAATGTTTCATTTGTAGACGCCATGCTGGTGAGACTCTCACTCAATTACAAGGGCAACTATCTTCATAACGTGTAACTCCAGGCACTGTTTTTGAAACCGTTGGAGTGGACTATACGGGTCCAGTTTACATCAAGCATGGCTACGTCAGGAAACCCACTGTTGTTAAAGCTTATATATGCGTTTTTGTTTCATTAACAATTAAGGCAGTTCGCCTGGAATTGGTCTCTGATCTCACTACTGAAGCATTCATAGCTGCATTACGTCGTTTTGTTGCCCGTAGAGGTTATCCTAACCTCATTTGGAGTGATCATAGGACAAACTTTGTTGGAGCTAATCATGAACTAAAGAAACTATTTGAATTCCTGAAAACTGAAAGTCATTAGTCAGGTAGAGCGAATTAGATAATGACGCGTTAAAGCGTCATTGGTCGGGAAAGGGTTAACGTAAGATTTCTGAATTTTGTGCATCAAGAAGTATACAATGGAAATTTATCTCTGAACGTGCTCCACATTTTGGTGGATTGTGGGAAGCGGCAGTAAAGAGTATGAAAACCCATTTGAGACGTGTAATCACACCTGATGTAAAGTTGACTTTTGAGGAAATGACCACAGTCATAGTTCAAATTGAAGCTTGTTTGAATAGTCGTTCGTTAATCCCTGTGAATTTTGTTAACGATTGTGTGACAGATATGCTCACTCCAGGACATTTTCTGGTTGGCCAATCACTTCCCGATAACTCATCCTCTAGTATTTCATTGACCTTGAAACATTGTTGGCATTTGTGCCAAAATCTCACTCATCATTTTGGAGACAGTGGTCCACTGACTATCTCACAACAATCAACAAGTTCTACAAGTGGTCTCATCCAACTAGAAACATATCTGTCGGTGATATTGTGATATTGCGTGACGAAGCTGCATTTCCAACTAAGTGGCCAATTGCTAAAGTCGTTGAAATTCATCGTTGTAATGACAATTTAGTACGAGTTGTTACGGTGAAGACTGCCAAGGGAATTTACAAGAGACCAATCCATAAGATTGTACTACTGATTCCTACTAACTCTGAAGAACTGTAGACATTATGGTATTTGTACCATCCTTTACTCTATGACCTCCGGTCATGGCCGACGGTATGTTTGGTGTTAATTGAGCGTTCTGTACTTATTTCATTAATTTATGTACTCTTGTACTGTAATGTAACATGTTTCATTTAACACTTCTATAATTATTTCTTCTGGATTATTCCTTAGCACATGTAGGACCACATGTTATGTTCTAGAACATTCTAGACTTTAGTATTCTGTATAAATACTTTGTAAAATTTAGTTTTTTTTCAGTGTCTGTGTGTATATCAATATCAACTTGGTTGTTATTCTTTGGATGATCTATTTTGGTAAATCTGAGTTAAGTCCTAACATATAGTATAGACTATAGAGATTTCTTATTTTACATGAGACACAATCTAAGTGTTGGTGAATCTGTGTACATTATGTTATATCTGTGATTGGTGGTCATGATTTCCAACAAATATCGGAGAATACAGATTTACAGAACTATTTACAGGAGTTGTATTCTCTAAATTAAAAAAAAAATGCCTTCTGTAGAATCCTTTTTGATATCTCTACCTTAGAAATTAGAAATTTCTGGTGATCATCATAGATGGAGGTGAATAGTTCTAAATGAAAGTATTCTGGATTCCTTTGTTGAAATAATACCACATAGACAACAAAATTTACCTTCAATTTTGTATTTTTTTTATCATTATGTTCCAACAACCGTACATATAACTTGTATTTTGGGGCTCTCAGTTGACACATCAATGCTAAAAAGCCTTGTGTAGACTGTTTCCAAACCCTGCAAAGAGCCAGAGAGGATTATTTATGCCCGCTATGGAAGAAGCATGGAGTATTTACTTACTTTACTTATTTACTGTTTATTATTGTATATAATATTAAAGTATAATTAGAATTGTTATGTAGTATTTCATTGTTCGAATAATAGAAAATTAGTGTGCAAAAAAGTAGCAATACAATCTGACTGGAATATAACTTGATCTTTCGATTCAATGGACTAAGAAAACTTTGTAAGAAGAATGGATCATCAAAGAAACCACAATTTACGCATGCATATGATCTGGTTGCTTGGGAGATGTATACAATGAGTCTGGAATGTGTTTCAAGTTCTCATGAATGCTACACAACCATAGCAACCACTCTTATTAGGTGCTAAGGTAAAAATAGCTGTACCGTAAATGATTAAATTAATGACTACATTTCCAGATCGAAACGCGTACGCAGGCCCAACTGCACTGGGCGTCTTATAGTGAATAGTTGCTAAGATACATTACAGATTAAGTTGAGAATGGCTTTCGTTATTGTTTGCTGTTTGCTATTATTACCTGTGAGTTTGCTAAGCCTTATATCTATGTTCCTTATATCTATGTTCCTGATATGAAATTGTTAATGTTGTGAACTTGTGATATAACAGCTTTCCAATACCTCAACGTTTTGCTCAATTTGGACACAATAGTGTCACCCCTGTGTTTCATAAGTCTTCTATCCAAGTTCCAGAAGTCAAGTCGTTGCTGTTGCGATCATCGAGTGTGTTGTTCCCAGTACGTTTCGTGAACAAACTGACTTCATTTGGTGAAATAATTCTTATAAGAGTGTAGCTATTAGTCCTGCATTATTTTATGTTTGCGCTATTGTTGTATCCCATTGTTCAGAAGGATGTGGTTGTATTATTGCACTGCAATAATCTTGGCAACAGGATATATTATATAAATTATAATATATATTAAAATTTTTTACAATAATAATTATTACATATGCTTGCACAGGAACTACCTTGTACTACGTTGCAAATTAAAATTGGGTTGTACATTACCACATTTATTACTCCAAAAAATGTGTGGGTGGACCTGTTATCAGCTTTATACCTGTTACTGTTTATAAGATTTGAGATTCAAACTTCCTTTGCTGGAAAGAAGAATTGTTGAACAAGCTACAGATGTTAAATTTGTGACTCTCTATCAGTATGAAGACAGGCGAACACTTTAGTACCAAGAGCAAAGTCCACATCTTTACTAACCTGTATAACTTTTAAATAGCACAATCTTTAGCTCACTTACAGAACTGTAGATAACAAAAGTTAGCTGCAGGAATGCAGCAATTAAGGCAAGTGTTTGATTCACTGTTCAATGACGATTCCCACACTTTGTGTCTATAAAACTTCGATCACTGTCAACTGGCTAGCTGTATCTCCATAGCTTCTTCTCTGTGATTCTCTTTCTAAATGTAGCTAGGCATTGCGTATGTTCCTTTGTTCCTTTCTCATAGTTTCTTCTATCGCGCTACTCTCTGTTTTTATCATGAACATGCCTTGTGGTCATATATTAATTATTGTATCCCTGAAGCGTGACTGAACCACATATAATCTAATTACACAATAATTATTTGATACCACTAAGGGTATAATTACGTTGCCTTGGAAACATTTGATCTTTCAAAATAAAACCAAACGTTTCTTAGAAACTGGGTTGAGGCTAAAGTTGATCGTCCTTACTGTTATATTTACAATGGATATCAAAGGTCATTTGTATATAGGGGCACATTTTCTGTTATATCCTTATGGGTATCAAATATAAACAACCACTGGAACATCCTATGTTTACGTTGTATATGATTATATTATATATATAATATATAACTATATAATATCATCCCATGATACAATAGAATTTCATATTTCAATATTTGGGTGGGCCAAGCTAACTGTATTCATAGGATAAATCTCCATCCTATAAATACTTGGCCCACCCAAACATTGACCTATCAAGTTCAATTTCATTTATGGGAAGAAGATTCATCCTATGAATGTATTGAACATGGCCCACCCAAACATTTCATCACTGTTACAAGAAAATGACATGGATTGTAGTCCATGCCACTTGTCGTATAAGACTGTAGTGTAATAAGAGTGTAATAATACTTTTTGATGCTATATTATTATTCAGCCAATGCATAACATATTGAAAATACGTAGCTCTACCCCTAATTCATTTGACTATTAGTGCAGTGGACATAAACCTATGAAACTGTTTTGCATCACAAAAATAGCTATATATCATTATAGTTCTCTCTAATATTTCTAATTTTGTAGCCTAATGCATATGTTTATTACTGTATACTGTGGCCTGTTCTAATAATGGAAATCATGCGCTTACTGCATATACAAACAATTAAAGATAGTAAGGATATTTCACCTTATGAAAACTGTTATTTTTCTAAAAATTAAATGCAATGAAGATACTGTAGCACTAGTATAATTAATTACCTGAAGAAACTTTGTGAGGCAAGCTAGTAGAAAATCCACTCTATATGTATAATTATAATAAAATGAAAACATTTGTTGTCATTTATTACTGAGGATAAATGGCAAAAGAAAAGGTAAAGTTGTAAGTGTTTGTATATACCTGGAGAAAATATTGAGTTGGCTGCTACAAGATATCTTTGTTTATATTTCACATATGATAAGCTGCTGTTAACAGGTAAAGTGTAAATATCTGCAAAAAAGTAATAACATTATTATAATGTTGGAATAATTATTGCTTGTATAAATTCATAGAAGAATCTAACTTACTAAGTTTGTGGCGTCGAGAACAGATTTGCGACACTCCTACGAGTACAGGCATTGCGCATGCGTTAACATTCCTGTATAGACACACCCACACAGAAAGAATGGCGTTATATAGCGATGACCTTTAAATTAATGAAATTTAACCTTTAGGCCCCTACATTTGTATTCTTGCATTTGCTAAGTAAACCATTTATGCAAAATTTATGTAGCAGGTAGACAACAAAGCGAGCGCTTTGAAACTTCAGTAGTCCAGATGGCGAACACCCACATCTTTATTCGTTTGTACTTCCACATTTTAAAAATAACAATGCATTTTAGTTCAACAGAAAACCATAAATACCAAAAAATAAACATGCTTCGTAAGCTAAAAGAAATCAGCAGGGCGAGTAATTGAAAGTCCCAAGTCAGTAGACAACAAATCAGTGATGTATATATAATTATATTATATATATGTTATTAGCTATGTAGCACACTGTAATTATTTAGGTACTAGCGTAGAGGTGGTTATCTCCATCTGTGACCAACAAGTGTTTATTTTCAGTCTTGTTTGTCTTCAATTAGTTTTAAATATTTTAGTGTTTTAGGTCATACCTTTAGTTTTGGAATGAAGAGATATTCTAGCAATAGATAAAATTATTTCTGGATAGACAAGTACAGCAAGGTAGGTATAAGAAACAATTTTAGTGATTTTGACCTAACACTTGCCTAATAGGGCAAACATACTCTTTCCAAAACAAAACACGTCTAGTGAGTTATTGCTGTTCCCTTACCACTCACTAGTCACCATTTTGTTTGATAGGGTATATAGTTTCTGAGCAGCTACTATCTGCACATTTTTTAACCAATAATATCTGTTAATTCTAAATTACACTGGGATTTCCAATAGCCTATGCATGTATATATTTCATGTACTATTTAATATAGATAGTCTCGGGAACATATTCCTTATATAGTATTGAAACTCATGTAACCACCAAAAGAGGGTTAAAATAACACATTCATTTCTATGATACGTGTATGGGATAATTATAATGCTGGACACTCTCTTAGGAATAGAAACTAGTGTATATATATATTAACACTTTTGTGGGTAGTAGTCATAAATTCCTGATATATTTTTGGTGACAGCACGGTGGTGTTGATGATAATTATGTTTTTACTTATCTTATTTATAATTTTCATATCTTACATTATTTTCATTTTACATTATAAACACATAATTAATCAATGATATATGCTTGCTTTAAAGATTTCAATACCCTACCAAGTGAAGAGGCACAGGAGCGACTATAGAAAATGCCACAAAGGCACATGTTTCTAAAGATGTTGTACAGACAGAGCCTGGAAACTTACTCTGCTAGACTAAGTGTAAATCATGAAGTTGTACAATCTATGTCAAATAATCTCGTCTCCTACAAGAACAAGACACCATTTTCACAAAGTTGCTTCATCGAATTATTCATGCCTGTACTGGGTTTTGTTATTCAAATTTCTAACTTGTACATATTATAAGAGCTGAGAAAAATATACTTCAGTACAACCCACTGATTTTGTTCATTATATAGCAAAGATAATACCACAGGAATTTATATTTAACAAGTTCTGTATGTGCATAGTATTATACTGCAACTACAAAATGAATAATTATCATGAAGAATATAATTAACAGGTAATTGTATGGTCCACGCCATACTGCCATCATAATTATACTACTAATTCATCGTTACGTATAATTATTTTGTGTGTTAGAGTGGCCAATATCTTCATTACTTTTTTCTCTTCTCCTGTCAGGTCTTTCTCTATCTTTCTATTATTATATTCTTCTTCTATTCCTCTTGTTGTTAATGTATTCCATATGCTAAAAGTATAAGTGATGATGTATAACTAAACTCATAGGCGTAGGAGGATGATTTTGATCATGGGGGTATGTTCAAAATAGATAGTAATTAATAACAATGTGCTTGTGCAGCTGATACGTAGATTACACAATAAACCACATGTGTTATTATTACACCTCACTGGCACCATAATTATTATGCATTTATATTATAAAATTCCATGTGAGCCATGTCCACATGGAAATTTATTGATAGGTTCCAGTGACTGCCCACCATGGCCCCCATGCTTCTTACGCTACTGAATAAATTTGATGGTTCATTTGTTCACAAGAAAAAAAGAAGGCGAGCATACATGAATTTGCTGTATTAAATTTTATATACAGAAGCCATCAATAATATGCTTATGCAATTTGGCATTGTTATGTTCAAATATTGACTTACAAATTATGATGGATAAATTTTGTGTCTATGGTTGGCTACCTTAGAATGTCTTCATTTTAACAAAACAAGTTAGAATCCTTTGTTGTACAAGAATAATAAAAAACATTTTCAATAAAAGTGAAAGAAGATGTAGGGATGTCAAAACCCAAAAAGCAGGCAAACAAGGTTGGGAAGCTAACATACGACCCAAAATTAAACAAACCACTTCCATATAACCCTACATAAGTACTTACACCGCTATAAAACAAAACACAAAGCGCTGTACTTATGTAGGGTTATATGGAAGTGGTTTGTTTAATTTTGGGTCGTATGTTTGCTTCCCAACCTTGTTTGCCTGCTTTTTGGGTTTTGACATCCCTACATCTTCTTTCACTTTTATTGAAAATGTTTTTTATTATTCTTGTTTTCATTATTTTTTTTTCTGAATGGTGTGAATATTTTTTTGTAGATTGCAGAAATACTATATAATGTTATTATAAATCATGCAATCACAAATGCATTAAAATGTGTTCATCAATGAAGGTTAGTCTTTTATATTTATGTATTGATTATCATTCTTTTTCACTTACAGATGATGTATATTCCCTATTTCACTTACAGCACTGTCTGCAGTCCTACAAGAAGTAGTGTCAGTCACTGTGTCAACCATTCAGTATTCCAATGCTTATCATAGTATACAATATTATTATATACAATTGCTTTAATATTAATAATTATTATATTCATTATTATAAGAATGTATTTGCTCACAAATGTTATTACCATTCCGAGCACTTCCACCTTTTCAGCTTCCATGTTCCATGACTTCAAGCACTACTTGCTTTTCTGATTTCCTGTAAGTTGTAATCTTCATTTGTGTAGACCAATACTTCAAGAGTTACAAAAGTTGCTTAACATCCCACCTGCAAAGTTAATTACAATCTTGTGCATGTAAATGTCGTGAATGTATGTGTAACTGTATTATTATTTACTCACATTGTTTTTTATTATCTAGGGCTACTGTACAAGTATACATGTATGTACTTTAGTGTATGTTGTGTTCTTAAATCAGTTGGGACCCTAAGGGCACTGGATAGTATCACAACTTAAAATGTCGTGCAAGTCAAAAAAAACATAATAATCAAAAATGTGATTACTGTGGATGTTTTCACATTGGAAACCAGACAATTTTATTCTCATTGTTGTTTTTTCACATCATTTTGAATGTTTTCCTAAAAGAACCATTTCTCCTAGATGTTCAACATGTTTACTTCCTCTTTGTTGTTTGTTTTGTAATAAAGTAATAGCTGACCATATATTGACACCACTAGGACAATATTTATAACCACTGCTACACAGAACTAAATGCTGTTCACCCGATTTACATACTACCTGTTAATATGACATAGTACACCAGACTGTAAGATGCCCTTTATGTAAAATGTACTAGGACAGATGATGATGAAATAGACTCAAAGATAACACTACCAATTTATTTGGAATAGTTCTTCCCATGTTTTATTTAATTTACATTAATATCCTTTTCATGATCACGTCCACTCGCATCTATCGATGGAGAGCAGCAAAAGAGCCACACCTTTAATTTACATCCTCTATCGCTCATTTCATATCTATATTCACAGACCCTGCACCCATTCCCAATGGATAACTATTATGAAGGTATTGCCTTTTTCTCTCAAGAGTCAGAATGTTGGCATCATCTCTGTTGAGAAAATTTTGCCAATGTCATAAGTATTTCCAAGTAATTCTGTTAATCAAACGAAAAGAGAATACATACTGTTAAAAGTTATTACGCATAATAATGTAAGTAAGCTTTCTAATGGGTGAATATTAAATATTAGTGAGTTAACTAGACTGAAAACTGGTGTTTTCATTGTATATCAGAAATAAAAACAGCTTCCACTTTAGCTACACTAATAATTTGTTAGCAGCATTTCTTATGCAATTCAATAGATGTTTCTGTTTGAAAGAATGCTAGTTTTGTTATAATGTGTAAATTTGGCTAACCTGACATGTTTTGTAGATTTGAATGTATTCAGAGACTGCTTTCCACTTGTCATTTCACAGTACTATAATTCCAATATGGAAGAGTTGTGAAACATCAGATCTTCATGTGAGGATGCCATCTAGTCGTATTTAGCACTTTTCAAGCTTTTGAATGTACTGCTTCATGCAATCAATGTTCAAATTCTTCAGTAGCATTTACTAATTATCACTCATGATTAGTATTGCTGTTCAGATAAAATGGTAGAAAGTTTTTACTTTCCATCAAAAGACTCTACCATTCTCTTAAAACCTGTCTTTTGCTAGCTATAATTTGGTAGAAAGTATTAATGATGCTGTATGTTACAGACTGCTGTCCTCCTTTTCCTCCTTTGCAGGGCTGGCTCATAGATGTATTTTTTTGAAAATTAGAGCTGCCTGGGACCCATCACTATCTCTAATTCTAATCATACTTGTTTATCAGTTTTGTTTAACAAAAATATCTTCAATCTTCACATTTTTTATGCTCTTTCTTCTGTGTTTGCAAGTAAACCAAAATAGTCCCACGCAAGCGATGTTTCATCTCTTCATTGCTTCACTCAATAAACACAAGATGTGTATTAGTGGTTGCTGTATTTTATGAAAATGTTGCTATTACTATATCTTTATTTCTAAAACAAACTCAATACTGAATATATATTTACACACAACTAGACATCAGTTACCTCCCAGCCTTATAATGTTGGTTGTGATCTGCTTGATAATTATTATAATAATCACTGAACACATTGTAGCTGTATCAATGTAACCTAAACTGCATAAAAGGAAATGTCTTGCAAAACAATTCTGAACAAGTCCATTTTGTATAGTAAGCCAGCAAAATTTGAATTATATAAGAAGCTTAATTATACCTCCTCTTGGATTCAAAATTTCATTGACACTCTTGTTCAAAATGGTGGAATGAAAGGTAATAAACATGTGAGAAGATGTTCCTTTTGTAAATTTGTCAACATAATTATTAATATAATTTCTTTGTTTCGAATATTGGAATATTAACCAGATGAAGCCTAGGCAAGAAAATAAGATCTGCAATTTGCTTGGCATTACTGAAATTTGATCAGGCATATAATACGCTGTAATTATGTTTTTATCTCAAAATGTTGAAGGAGTTGTTGAAAATAGACTAGCAAATGCCTTAAAACTAAACCTGATTTTAATTGTGTTTCTACAAATGCAAACAATGTTTTGTAAAAGTTTGTACTCGTGTGTTTATCTAGTTTTGAATTGATTAATGGATATAGAACAAGAATTCATTTATCATAGAATTTACTTCTTGTGCTACACCATTAATCAATTCTATTATACTATTACTGTTCTTAATATTATTATTATTGTATTAAATCCATCGTCAAGCTTGTGAACATTTTAGTTTCTGGCAATGTTCCTTCTATTGTTGTCCCCTATTTGTGTGGTGCCTCTATTACGATCATTATTATTATTATTATTGTTATTATTATTATTATAATTATTCACCTTTTGCCCAGGTTCAAATATTTATGAATTCTTCATTAATTGTTTGCCTCCTAAAAATAATGTGATGATGTTACAAATCCTATTTCATCAGTAAGTTCATGCACACTTATGTACTACTAAAATTAAGACAATAGCCTCTATGGCAGTAATATAGGCCCATACTTGTACACTATCAGGCAATTAATATGAGAGATATCATATGATGCAAGGAAATAACATTGATATGCTGGAATAATGCCTGATAGACAGAGGGTTAAAATGCAACACACTATGAAGGACTGTTGGTGTAAGAAAGTTGAGCTTACTATATCATTTGTTTAGATTTGAACCATATCCTCTACAACTAAGGTGTGTTACCTAGACCCTACGATCAAGAGGGTGTGCCTATAGTTAGCATTGTAATTGAAGGGCATGATCTACTTATTTCCTATAGAAGTAAAATTAATCATAAAGTAAGAGTACAAGCCAATATCTATAGCTACTGTAATTAGAGGCTCATACGCTCTAATTGAAAATGAGGGTTTACTTTTAGGATGGCTAAACGTTTAGATCAGGCTGTGTTCAATATTCTTGCATTCAATAATCTTCTGTGTGGCTATGTTGGTGTACCCCACCACTGATTACTTACTCTCAAGTATATAATATATATATAATGTGTATAATATATATGAGATGCTTACAATCCTTTAAGAATTTGATTGCCTATATAGAATTTTTAATGACTGTAACATGAAGAAGCACCAAGCATTGCACTAAGGAATATAAAAGTAGGCAAGTATTCTTTGTTTCTAGTCATATAGACATTGCATTGATAGAGAATGAGTCTGATTCCCACACTACTCAAGATTTGAGAATTGCTCTTACGCAAGAAAATAATATAATTTGTATATATAAACTATTTATAGTTGTTATTAATTTCAAAAATGTTGTTACGTTATTTCTAGTTGTTTGATGAATTAATGTGAGCATAACATGTAGCTCAAGTGGTCAATTAAAATATATTTGGTGAGTTAATAGAATCTAAGAGGGTGTAAATGATGTGTTACAATAGTGTAAAACGTTTTTGTTGAGCCGCCATTAAGAGATGGTGGTGCAGGTACAATTCCAGAGCTTAGCATTTGTCTGTCATAGTATCCTTACATATTGTTACCGTAAGCTATTGCATTTCATTTGTATTTCATTTGTGGATTGGAATCTTTCTATCATGGCTATTGAAATAATGGTTCAGGATATATTTATGACCCTTATTCTTTCTTGCTCTTCTTAGTCAATAACCATTAGGAAACCCCCAACACTGGTTAAAATAGTATCTGCATTTGTAGCAAGTGTTCTACTTTAATTTATTTGGCTTCATTCCATGGTATTCCTCTTTTATATTACATTCTTCCAGTTCCTAAATCCTATTATTATGTTTTTAGTTCCACTCACTTCAGTGTCCCAAAATATTCATTTTACTTCAATGATTTTCATTACAGGCCATGCATGTGAATATTGTTATGCTTATCCTGGTATATATCTTATTGATCGCTTATCTTATTAAGATTATTGATTAAGTGTTTGTGTCACTTAGTCCACTTTAATTATTTATAGTGACAGGATATATAGAGAAAAAAGCCTATATAATGGCTTTGTGGTGTCCAGTATTCAGTAATCATGGCTGACTCTCCATGCCTGAAATATTATTTAGATTATCTACTCTCCTTACCATTTAAAGGATTTTGTAGAAATTTAGGAATATTAAAGGTATACACTTAAGAATCAAAGGTCATGTGAATATTATTGTTCATGTAACTCCCAGAGAGTAAATCCAATCTCAAAGTTGGAAATGCAGTTATCATTTAATATCAGGTATTTGCATCCCGATAGACTGTTGAAATACAACGTGATTATAACAATTTTTTTTCACTATTCAGATTAGAATTATCCTTCAAATACAAATAAAAATTAATATGTATACCTTGCGAAATTGAAAATAATTGGGGAAATATGTAATAAATAAAAAAAATGTTTAATGTCAAACTTCTCCAGTCCTTTTGTGTCTAACTGCAAGTCCTTGTGGAATAGCTAATGATAATTCTGATACAGCTTGAAATGGATAACCAGAGAAATAATCATTATTCAAGTGTTTTTCAGTCACTAGTCCTGTTGTGCCCATGTTACAGTTTCTATTGTGAGGAGCTCTGTCGAAGTAGTGTATCAGCAGTGTTAAATAAGCATGTCTAGTACCTCCCATTACTCCTGCATTATGAAAAGGATAACGATTTGCAGCATCACTATTGATTTCTGACCGATGACATGGTTTTAAAATCCTGTTGCCAGCCCAGCTCCTACGTAATGAATGGTCAAATGGCTTGTCAATTCCCATGTACAAGTAATCACCAATTACATCCATAACTTTAAAAGGATCTTTCAGAAATATGACATCCCTACAATCTGTCAGAAGAACTTTATTGATTTCAGGATGACTTAGAAGATAAGCATATTCTTCATAAAATCTTGCATCATTGGTACTTCTCCCATGTAGACTGTTCACTTTTACAAATTCAACATGTCCAGGATAAAGTTTTATTAAATTATTTTGAAACTGTTCATTCAGGCTATCGTGAAAGATAACAAAATGAACTCCAAACTGTTTACCAGTTAAAAACCATGCTTCAAAGAATTGAAATAAATTTGGTAGAATGTAATAGCTCTTATTAGGAACATTCTTTGAAATTGTGAAATAAGTTGACATAATAACATTCTTTTTTGGGAGTTGAAGAAATGTAGAATACTCACTAATCCACTTCTGTGTTTCGATGATATTATCTGGATTTGTTGTAATTGTGTCAAGGAATGTATCATTTCTGCAAACATCTGTACAATGTAATCCACTACATTTCATTGATACAGTAATTCTTTCAATTATATCGTCAATGAATAATTTATCAGTCAATGGCTGATATGCAAAACCTGATCCTTTCCCTTGCCATGGCCCATAAATGCCTTCAAGTTTTAGTGTTGCTGTACTAAATTTATTACTAATAGTATAACGATAATTCAAATGTTTTCAATAATGCTTTTTGAATGGAGGATAAATTATTATCTTGGAGTGTAAGAAATAAGAACTTTAAAGAATATGATTTTGCCTTCTCTAATAAAATTATAAAATTAACTAGTAATTGTGAAGATTTCAGATAATTATATAAATCATTTTCTTCCCTTTTCCCATCAAATAGTAGAGAGGGTACATAAATTATAATACCTTTTTATGTTGCCTTATTAATGATTTTACTATTTTGTCATCGGTGAAATTCACATATTTGGGGATTAAACCATTTTCCACAAGTTTATCTCGTCTGTACCAAGTCATAGGTTCTAATGATAAGCTAATCAAATCATCTCTGAGTGTTACTTGATATCCCATATGATGAAGACCTAAAGCTATTCTTGAACCGAGGAAACTAGTACTACCAATAATAAGTACATTTGGACTAGTCAACTGCTTTGCTGAGATTGTTTTAGAAACCGTAGAGCTATTTGGTTTTATCTCAGGACCATCTGGTTTTGTCCGAGGATCATTTGAATTTATCTCATGACTATTGGGTTTTATCTGAGTACCATTTGGTTTTATCTCAGGACCATTTGGTTTTATCCCAGTACCATTTGGTTTTATCTCACCACTATTTGGTTTTATCAGAGTTTTTGATATGTTCTCCCAGTGCTTTGTAACTGAAACAGCTTCTATGGTGACATATATTATGAAAATATAATGAACACACAATATGTATATAGAATGTTTGCCTCCATTTTGGAATACCTATATAACTATAAGTATAAGGTGTGGCAATGCATGTGTCCAGGCATCCCTAGGATTTTACTCTTGGCTCTCTCTCTGAATCAACATATTGACTTACCATCTTGTTTTATGTGATAATATGAGGTTGATAATAGGTTCTCAAATGGCTGTTTAACTGAAATGGTAAATCGTTTATTATGAAATATACGTTACATTGTAAGTATATGGATATAATGTGTGAGTGTAAGCAATTCTTAGTTTGATAGTCACTGAAACAATGTTATGTTAAGTAAAAAAAAGTTTAATAACCAAGGACACAAAATGAATATTTTGGTTTCCAAAATATTTTGTTAACAAAATAAATGTTTTTTCTGGGCATAATGCAAAGGAACAAACTCGCACTTCGGCAGGTCAAAACTAGTGCTTATATTTCTTAATAACTACATTATCAATGAATAAATTAAACATTAAGAATTATTAGTCTGACTAAACGGTTACAGACACTATCATGGTAAGAGAAATTGGCTACCAAAAACTAATATTATTTTGTTGAGATATAATATCTTTTTCATGGAAAATATGATAGAGATGGAATTGAATGTTTTGAAAATAGTGTTGCAGTAAGCTAAATGACAGAATCTTATAAATGTTTACTTTATCAGCTAGATAATCACACACAATGATATGTACATTTGCACTAGTCACTTGCTGTGCTCAGATTTTTAATAATATACATACGATGACTGATTTTCATGAAATAATAATTACAATAATAACACATTTAAAAAGAAAGATAGTTTATATCACTGCAAGATTTAAATTCAACCAATTATTGGTTAGTGCAGTTACTATGAATAGCATAAACTTCAGTTTGTAATTCAGTGTGTTGTGGCTATATGTATGATATTACTAAACATGGATGAATCTTTTCATGACCAACAAGGCATCCACACAGCAAAAATAAAATTGTTAAAATAACAAATTTATTGGTTAGTACAGTTGCAAGAAATAATTTAAATTGTAATTTAATTGGTCGTGTAGGTTGTTATGGATATACTGTAACTATAATCAAATAATTGTAATCTTAATGTCCTTATGCTGTTATTAGATGTACAAAGTAGAATATTAATTTTTAATTGAGTCATTTTAGGTTGCCAAACCTTCCTTGTGCATCTAATATGAGATATTAGGCATCATAATTGATTATAACAGGTACATATATCTTTTTACGTATTTTAATATAATTAGACCAAAGTTGCTATGGTGTTAGATGTATATATTCTGAACAACCAACTAATTTTTAAATCCTTGCAACTGTACTAACCACTATATTTGTTATTTTAACAATTCTATTTTTACAGTGATGCATACATATGTTGAGGGTTAATCGATTTTGTATTTATATCCTTCATTATATGTAATAATGTATTACAATGATAATTAAAAGGTTTGACATGTCAGTTACGACCAGACCTATATGTACATGTACTAATGCTTTGATTTCAGTACTTCCCAGCTAGAAGCATTTGTATTTGGTTAGAATACTGCATCCATTAAATACACAGTTAAGAAAGTTATTCCTGGAGGTTGATTGTGAAAACAGCACATACTCAAGAGTCGAGGATCGAGTTACAGAGTACAGGCCAGTACAAATAAAGTAGCTGTAATGACATTATGTTCACCAAGTATAAAAATGTACACTAGAATAAATTAAATTATGTTTTTGCAGGTTTCCAAACACTTTTGTTGGCCAAAACTGTCAGATATACTATCACTTTAAATTAAGTAAATTCTGTGTAAGAAATATGAGTAGACAGCACCTTATACTTCAATTGATTTAAATATGAAGCAGTTACGGCAATAAGCATGTGTGAATCCCTAACAATCTGAATAAACTGAGTTGTTACATGCTTGCTACTGCAAAAACAGAATTGTAAAATAGCAAATGTATTGGTTGGCTGTTGCAAGGATTTAACAATTAGTTGGTTATTCAGGATACATACATCTAACATCTTAGCTACTTTGTACTAATTATATTAAAATAAGTAAAAGATATATGTGCCAATTATAATCAATTGCCATGCCTAATATCTCACATTAGACTCACAAAGAAGCCTACAATGAATTACTTATTCTGCTTCTTTGTACATCTATTAGATAGGATAGGAAAATTGAAATTATAATTATTGAATTATAATTACACGTATATCCATGGCAATCTACACAACCATTATTCCTTGCAACTGTACTAACCAATAAAATACTTATTTTAAATTTTTTTTTGCACAAGTGTTGGGGAAATAAAATTAGATACAAAATGATGTTTTGTTAACCAAATCAATGTTTTTCTAATTGTAATGCAAAAACCTGTAAGAGAAATACATGTCTTAGTCACCTTAAACAGTATTTTTTTGAAATATGATATCTTTGTCATGGAAAATATTAATACAATAAGCGAAAATTTTGGGGACATGTAGTAATAAGTGAACACTATCTAAAGATTGGCAATATATATATATAATTATATATATAATTATACACAAAGTATTCTATCAAAGATATAGAGTATAGTTTGGTGCCATGGTAACATACTCTATAATTGTAAATTATGCAATTGTAACATCAATGAGAAGGATAATATTGAGTGAGAGAGAAAATAGCCCTTAAATATCAAAAGTGGAGGGAATTCATGAAGAATCATCCAAGCTATTGAACTGCAACCATTACTTGAAATATTAATTATGTTGTATGCATGGATGTATATTACATCGTGCAGCTGTTATTAGTGGTCAAGATGAAAACAAACTCTGGAGTACTTCAGTAATTGGAACTGAGACACCTTTAACCATTCTCAGAGCAGTGTTTTGTTTAGCCAAAATTGAACCAGAATTTTAATACTTTATGTTATTCTCATAATCATTGATTTATTTACCACATCCTGTTTAACCCTTTATCATGGAAAAGCCACTATAGTGGTTTTGACCCCTATCATGGGTGTGTGTTATACTTTTTCCATCACTCTCAAGCGTCTAACCACTAACTCTACTCGTTGAAAGGACACTATTAAGATGTAATTACCATGCATATTATATTATGTAATTACAAATTTACAATATCTGAGTAAACAATAACGTCAATTAGTGAAACTACTAAATTGGTGTGATACATAAAGGTAGGGGATATGTCTGATTGCATTCTTTGCAGCCATATGAGGTACGTCGTCGCTGTCCACTAGTACTGCAAACTCGGCACTGTAATGCCTTAGAAAGATTCACGGGAAAGTGTTGCTCACTGAATGTACAAGATGGTGTACCCTCCATAGAAGATCGTCCACATTTACGATGTTTTCGTGAATTATAACATGAAAGAAGCTCTCTGACAAGCTCAAGACGAAAAGTCTTTCCATCCATTTTTGCTTGGTGGTTTGTTTCAGATTGGATAATATGAGCATTGACAATACACCACCATTTCTTGGATCACCTGCTACATGAATATGCCTTGCGTTTGGCATCTGCACTGTCCACTCCACCCATAAACTCGTTGTACAACTTCACAGCAACAGGACAACGCACCATAACCTGAGATCCATCTTTGTTTCTGCGTTTCACCTTAGTTTGTTCTGTTGGTTCAGAAATGGTGTTTATAAAACTGACTGCTTTTTTGTCTTGCCATACAAAACACTGTACTTTTGAACCTTCCACTAATTCTGACTTATTTTCTCCTCTACTCAGCTTTATCTTCTTCAAACTCTCTGGAAACTTGCGTCGGTTTATTCGTGCTGTTCCACAGATATACGTATTTTGTTCCAATAAATCCATTGCAAGGTCTACTGTTGAGAAAAAATTATCAACAAAAACAAAGTGGTTTCGATCCTTCAGCGGCTGCATAAGTCTCTTCACTACTGACGGGCCTAATCCACCATTATCATTAGCTCCACTAGCACCAGTATAGACTTCAAAATTGAACATATAGCCATTAGTAGAGTCACAAAGGCACCAAATCTTATAACCTCTCTTGGTGGGCTTCATTGGCATGTACTGCTTGAGTGAACTCCTGCCTTTGAAGCCCACCATGGCCTCATCTACGCTTACTTCTCTATGTGGTATATATTGACTCATAAATTTCCTTTGAACATTTGTTATTAGTGGACGAATCTTATGCAAACGATCAAAAGCTGGATCATCTCTAGGCTTCGCTGTTGTGTTGTCATTTATGTAAAAACATCGTAGTAGAACCTTGAATCTGTCAATCGGCATTCCACTAACAATTCCTGGCACACCAAGTAATATATCAGATGACCAGTAATCTTGCAGTTGTGGAAGTACATGAATGCCCATAGCAACAATTATACCAAGGAATAACTTCAATTCATTTGTACAAGTGTCATACCAGTTATATCTTTCTCCTAGAATGCTTTGAGAGGCATAAAAATTGGTTTGGTCAACTAACAATTGAAACAGGTCATCATCAAAATATAGTTGAAAAAAGTCAAGAGGAGTGGCAGTAGAGTCAAGAACAGGCACTGGTCCAGTTATTTCATTAAATGATGGAGGATTGAAAGGCACAGGAGTACATGTAAGTGCTGTCATTGATGAAGATGAGGAAGGGCTTATAGTTACTTGTGGAGACAATGAAATATGACTCGAAGTCATGTTACATGTAGGTGTAGGAGATAATGAAACCTGTGCAGGCAATGAAGGAGATGAATTTATAGGTTCTTCATCATCACTAATGTCATGCTGAACATAATCAAGATCTAATCTATCATTTTCTGCAATATCATCATCTGAGACATCCCAGTTGCTATCATTGATGATGTTCAGAACATCAGAACATGTGAGATGTTTGGCCATTCTAAACAAATATATTTATTATATTATATATATATATATATATATATATATATATATATATATATATATATATATATATATATATATATATATATGTATAATTATATACAGTATCTACTGCATTTATTCATTTTGATATTATACTTCTATTTAAAATACAATCTAGCTCAGTTGCACACACACACATCTACTTACCTGAAATCTTTGAGCTTCAATAGTAGTACAGGTCAGTATTTTGGCTGTAACTCTAGTTATGAGCAAGCTATGAACTCCAGGTTACCACCCAACTGTTGTTATTGAATTGCCCTTTCTCGTGGTAAATTCCAAATTTACTTTTGTTCGTTTAATTAGAAATTACAACGCATGCGCACTACAGACCAATATAGTGGCTTTTCCGTGAAAAGGGGGGTTCCGTTTTTAACGTTCACCCATGATAAAGGGTTAATAAAAATCCAGGCAGTGTTCTCGTTAGGCCTTTTTGTGGTGGTGTTGCACCACCAATATTACTGTCTGCACCACCAACAGAGGTTCAAATTTTTATTTTGCACCACCAAGCATTGTTATATTTAATTAACATGAAACCACATGATATTATTACCCAACCTACAAACCACATTGTTTAAACAACTCAAGATAAATTAATTTAAAAGCGTGGGTGGCACCACCAAATATAAAAATCCTGGCTAGAACACTGATTCCAGGGAAATATAACCCTCTTTTTAGCAATATAGACGCGACTTCCTGTTGTTTATATTGGGGGGTGTGTGCTCTTCACCTGATAAACTTGAGGCGGTGGCTTTCATCTTATGGCTTCCCGCGGTTTAATATATTATAAACCCCTTGTAGCAGGTTTGTATCAGCACATATGCAAGTAGACCTCTGAAACACAACAAATATATATATTATACAATATACATGTATATATAATATATATAATTATTATATTATATATATATATCACTGCAAAAAAAATCATTAAAATAACCATTTTATTGGTTAGTACAGTTACAAGGAATAGCATGAGTTTAAATTTAGATTGTCAATTGTCATAGAGGGTGTTGTGTTGTGGCTACATGCATGTATGTTACTATAACATAATGTGCATCAAGTATTGGAAGGTATCAAGTATATTATGTGTTTGAGGGTTTACAAACTTTTTGATGGTCAGATACAATTACATGTACTTCAGTATAAATTATACTAAATATTTGACGTGAAATGTAAGTAGACAGCACCCTAAAATCATAGTGATTCAACTATAATTGAATATAAAAAGTACTAAGAAGGATTGTGTTGTAGCTGGATAGGAATGCACAAGTCTCTCCGCAAGTTTATTGAAAATGGTTGCATAACTAAAAGGAGGATCATTCCGTCCGTCCAAGATAACAGCTGAAGTGAAGAGGATGTTTGAAGCTGAGGATGATCGCCTACCTAATGTACTCAATAATTACTGTTAATGGGACGTTAACATTTTTGTGTCACATACTGCACGCATATATATACGTATATATATATATATATATATATATATATATATATATATATATATATATATATATATATATATAATATGATCATATATTATATAAATATACATAAAGTATGTTATATCACACATGACACATAGACATACATGTTTATCCACTGATTTCAAAGGAGTCTCTTTCGAAGTTTCTTCCTGTAAGAATAAAGTGACTTAGTATAAAATACATAAATAAATAACGTATTCATGAGTATCACAGTAGGGAAACATATACATGTAGATGGATAAAGAGATTTGATGTAGTCTTTAATTATTGTAGTTTACTAACAAAAAAACATTTCGTCATCAGTATTTTTCTATTTTACTTAATCAGCATGCCACAGTGGTTCACTGCAGCTTGAAAGTGCTAGTTGATTACAAAATTTGGTACATACATGTAGATGGAGTTACATGTAAATGAAGGATTTGTTTTCTGTTTGGTGGCAGAAAACCTAGTGGATCACGAATAGTCTGGAGTGGCCACACCCTTCGCTTGAGGGAGGAAGGGTCTGGTAACAGCAGCATGAGTGAGTTGTGGAGAGTAGCAGAAAAATTAATTAAAGCTCATTCTGGATGCCAAAATGTTTGGACTTATTCCTGTACAAAAAAGCAGAATGATGAGCAATCGCTTCGCCAAAATTATTTTGTGGAAAAAGAACTTTGTCACTTATACTTGGCATTAATTTTAAGACACTTAATGATTTACCTTTCCATTTATCAAATTACTATTGATTTCTGAATTAACTATATAACAAGTATTGAAAAGCAAGCATTTGATGAAATTATCCTCCAAACCGTCAGTTTTACAAACACAGTCACAAAATACAGTCTTATTTTCATAGAGCAAAGTAGTTATTAGCTTTACTCACACATCTTAACCTTTAATAAAACATCATCATTTGTGACCGTGGATGTGAAAATCAGTCATTTGTCCTAAAAGTTTATAATGAGATATTGGCCATAAAATTATGATGGTGAGATTTTAGAGTGTATTATACAGCAAATCAGGGTTGTTGTAATTGTAATTAAACTGTAGTCATTATTTATTTCACTTTGATTGTAACTGCAATGTGCTGACAGCAGCACATTAGTACATTCTCAGTAAAATTATCTGGCAGCTGCTTGTTTTGTATTTTGGAGTTCGTGCAACATCTGCTCCTATAGAGTATCATTAGTCATGCAGGCAATATTATGCATCTTAATTGATCCAAGCTTCTATGAAAAGCTTTGAAGATTTCATATTTCAAAAATGATTGTAATTTAAAATGTTGGATGTGTTTTAGGGGAAGTCATTTTAATTATGATTAAAGTATTACAACAACCCTGCAGTGAATACAATTTCATACTATTAGAATAAATAAAGCACACTCTAAACTGTAAAATAACACTTGTGTTTCTTATTACTGTACTTAGATGAAAAAGAAGTTGAAGATGAAGCTATGGTGACTGAGTGTGTAGTAGATATTGAATGGAGCGAAGTGGATAAGAAAGACGAAAAGGAAATGGAAGATTTTATGAGAGAAGGGTGTGGTTGTAAAGTATTACATGGCTCACCTTGTTGTACACAATTCCCAGCATTCCATTATCGGGAAATGAGAAACTATTGTGCTGAGCTTGATCGTGACGCACTTGATCTCATTGTGATGGGACAAATAATGGCTCTCAGCAGTACTTCCGACGAAACAAAAGGAAGGAGAACTGAGAGAAAAAAGTGTACAGTAATATATCACCATTTATCTGTGAAGGTAAACTATCATACTATACAAGAGAAACTGTAATTATACCCTGCTTCACCATCAGGTATGCAAAAAGACATTCTTATTCCTACATAGCATGGGGAAAAGCCGTTTCAATGCTTTGAAACGGAGCTACCTCAACAATGGCCTAGTATCCAGGTAAACTTCATATCATTACAAATGGAAGTGTTTACAACAATCTAATTTTCATTTACCTGTAGAAAACATGGCAACTCACATTCTCAGCCATACAATGCCCTTAGAGCGAATGGTGTGGAAACTATGAAGAAGTTCCCATCAAACTATGCCGAACAGAATGCTGTACATACCAGGATATAAGAACTACAAAGTTTATCTTCTCCTTTCTAGTTGTACAAAAAGAGGTATTTGGGAGTCTTATAAAGATGGTTCTGAGGGAACATCTGTTCGGGTGATGGGATATAACTCCTGTAAATTATGGAAGAGATATGTGCCTTATATTGTAGTTGCCAAGCCAAAATCTGATCTCTGCTGGCAATCAATTCTGAAAGGCAGTCATCTATAACGGGCAATTACTGAAAGAGAATACTACAGAAGTCTCTGCCAAGATACAAAAGGGACCTCACAGTCATTATTTACAATGAACAACACATTTAATCCTCCCCCCGTTACTATGTCAGCAGCCCCTCTTTCTCCTATCGTCACTGTGCGTTACTGTTTTGACTATGTCATCACTGTCATTGACATCTGGTGGACCTCCAAGCACTAACTCAAGGACTTCACTAGTATTAAACCACTGATTATTCATTATTAATATCTTTTGTAATAAACAGGAGACAATAATAACCTCAAAAAATAACACCTGGTCAATATAATTAAATGTACGCCTACCGCGTTTCCACGAAGCCATGCAGCGGCATCCATATGCCTTCCACGCTCAAGGGATAATTATCTACTACATGTATTAAGATGGCTGTTGTTAGACAACGTTACTTGTTACTTCTTTTAGTAGTTATACTGTCTATAATGTGTTTTATGGTGTTTTCTGGCGATAGCAACAGTCCCTGTAAGTTCAGTATAATTATAGTACCTATGATTGCATTATATATATATATATATATATATATATAATTATGTATATATAATATTATATATATATATATATATATATATATGTAATTATATATATTATATATATTTTGCCACTCTATAGATAAAGTTCACTTACCAAAACACGTGCCTAAAACGTTCAATTCGCTTATTGTATCATATTTTCCATGACAAAGATATATCTCAACAAAATACTAGTTAAGGTGACCAAAGACAAATCTTTTTTTTTATCATGATACCTTCCATGCTGCCATGCTGTCTGACTTTTGGCCAGACTTGTAATTTAATTTATTCATTCATAGTTTATTCCTTTGCATTACAATTAGAATAAATATTGGTTTGATCATTTCGAAAATAATTTTGTTTCTCCAACACTTGTGATTACTACACTGCAAAACATAATTGTGAAAATATGTATTGTATTGGTTATAACAGTTGCATGCATATCATGTGCTGCAAAAATAAAATTGTTAATTCATTTGTTAGTACAGTTGCAAGGAATAATGGAAATTGTAATTTAATTGGCTGTGTAGGTTGTCATGGACATACATGTAATTATAATTCGTGATTTCAATTTTCCTTTCCCCTGTAATTGATGTACAAAAGAAGCAGAATAGTATTTTAATTAAATCATTGTATATAGGTGTGGTGTAATCTAACCATAGGTTTACATCAACCTTACTATATCCTTATAAGCTGTTGTGCATGTTAATTATAAAGCAAATATAGTGTTCATATATAGTGTTGATCGTAGTTATGTGTATATATTTAGTAACATCCTTTCTGTATATAAATACTATGTATACTGTTTAAGAGACAATTGTTGAATACTACAGTAGGTTTCCAAACCTTCTTTGTGAATGAAATATGAGATATTAGGCTTGATAATTGATTTATAATTGGTACATATATCTTTTCCATTAACCCTTTTAACGCGACGGTCATTATATAATGACTGCGCGCGACTTCCTGAATGCGCGGTGGTCATTACATAATGACCAGGTGTAAAAATTAGGGATGGGTGATATGAGAAATTTCTAAATGATACGATACTTATCGATATTTGCCAAAATGTTTGTGACAATCGATATTTTTCGATATGATATTAAACCACACCCATTTCATAGTTAATTAATTAATTATCTATAAAATAACAGCTAGGTAACTATGTTAAGTGTTTTTGTTCAACATGTGGACATGTTTTGGCTTAAACATGTTAATTCTGCTTCTTTTGATGGAAAGCAGTTCTCCAGCCTTACTAAATAGCCTTTCCGCAGGCGCAGATGTGGCTACTGTTGATATTTTAAAATAATTAACTACTACTTATTTAACTATTATTAAGGTTATATGGGCGTGGTTATCGTATCGAATTGCCTATCAAATGGACTCCCGATATCGATATCATATTGATATTGAAAATATCGATAAATTATTGTTTATTTTGATATATCGCCCATCCCTAGTGTTTACTGTGTAAACTATTTCTTGTGGTTGTTTTTATTATATTATTATAATATATAATGGCAAAGAAATTCAATATCAGTGATTTAATAGATATTATGATGGACAATGATGGAGACAGTGATGATGACTTTGATGGTTATATAGATGAAGATGAATTGCTTACAAGAATGGGAGATGAAATCGATAATGATAGTGAAATAAACAGTAATGATGATGATGATGATGATGATGATGATGATGATGATGATGGTGGTGATGGTGATGATAATGGTAATGTTGACAAAGAACAAAATGGGATAGACATCCAAGAAGTCAACTGGTCATCTGGCTGCTGTAATGATATGACCAATAAAACTCCATTAGAATTCTTTGAATTGCTTGTGACCGATGATATTGTGGACTTGATTGTTGACCAGACAAATCTATATGCCACACAGTTTTTTGAGAAGGAATCTCCTCCACCTAGGTCAAGGGTAAATGAGTGGAAAAAGAAACCATTCACA
Source organism: Petrosia ficiformis (assembly GCA_947044365.1). NCBI lineage: Eukaryota > Metazoa > Porifera > Demospongiae > Haplosclerida > Petrosiidae > Petrosia > Petrosia ficiformis. The sequence goes on from OX345636.1 coordinate 3,891,949, forward strand.
TCAATTGAACTTATGAAGTTTTTTGCTATGGTAATAGTAATGGGAGTTATACACTACCCTAGATTGGATGACTATTGGGTTACCTCCTGGCCATTTAGTTCGAACACATTCTCCCAAATTATGTCCCGAGACTGGTTTTCTTGTATTCTCAAATTTTTACACTTGAACAATAGCGAAATGATGCCCAAAAAAGGTGAAACTGGTTATGATGCCCTATATAAAGTGCGCCCTATGTTGGAGAAACTTTTACAAAATTTTAAATGTAACTACAATTTGGGAAGGGAGCTGTCTATTGATGAGCGCATGATTGGTTTCAAGGGACGCATATCCTTTATACAGTACATGCCTAAAAAACCAACGAAATGGGGGTTGAAAGCATACGTACTGGCAGATTCCACAACTGGGTACACATACAGTTGGATATTGTATACAGGTTAGTGAAATCACATAAATAATACATTCATACATGTACTGTTTTACCTACTACAATACACCTGTGTACTGTTTTACTTACTATACTATAGGCAAGGATTCATCACTTGATACCAGTTGTGGTAGTGTTATAGATGCTACTGTGTTCCGGCTCCTACAAGGATTAGAAAACAAGGGACATCACGTATATACCGACAACTATTATTCCAACCCTACATTATATACAAAATTAAAAGAACTTGGTTATGAAGCATGTGGTACTGTGAAGGTGAACAGAAAGGGGATGCCAAAAGAATGGATGAAGGACAAAAAAATTGACAAAGGAGAAGTTAGAAGCAAGAACTTGGGGAATAACTTGATTGCTTTACAATTGATGGACAAACGCTTAGTAACTATGATAAGTACTGTACATAATGATGACATGGTTAGTAAGAGGCGCCGAACCAAACATGCAACTGGTGGACAGGAGGAGATAGAGAAGCCTAAAATGGTAGAGGAGTACAATAGCTATATGGGTGGAGTGGACAAAAGTGATCAGCTTTTGTCCTACTATGGTTTCGCCCATAGATCGGTAAAATGGTGGAAAAGAGTAGCTTTTCACCTGTTAGATCTGAGTATAGTAAATGCGTACATAATGTATCGACAATCGAAACAAGAGCGTTACCTTACACATGAGCAATTTAGGATCAACCTGTCAAAAGATTTATTATTGAAAGCAGGCATTTACTTCAATGATATACCAACACAGCGAACATCTGCACCTCCTGCTTCCAGACTCACTGAAAGGCACTTTCCGTCCAAGATCTCAGAGCAAGGAAAACAACATCAATTGGACTGCAGCGTATGTAGTGATAGGAAAAAGGGAAAAAGAAAAATGACTATTTATGTGTCAAAAATGTGGAGTTGCATTATGTGTAGCACCATGTTTTGAGCTGCACCATACTAGAGTAAACCCGAAAAGATACCTGTAATCTTTATAGCTATATAATATACATACATCACTTCATTTTCAAATCTATCTTCATGTCACAAGTTACCATAATCATAATACTCATTTTATTCTACATTCACGGCATTTGTATCACTAAAGTACACTTTTATTATGATATTTACACTAAACTATATTATCTACTTACCTCAAACTCCAAAAGAATGGTCACAGTAGTAAGATATAGTCCAGATGAAAGACGGACTGAAACGCTCTTATTTACTGCATAGTCAGGTAAAGATATAGCGTCTAGACCAACAACAATCATTGAATCTACGCTCTAGAAAGCCTCCAATAAACATTTTAGCCTTTCTAAGTCCTTTCTCAAATAATAAAGAGCAAACAAAGTCAGTGACCTTCAGTGAACTGCTGACCTCAACACACCCTCCGCGTGGGTGAACAATTTGTATATAACGCGTTAAAAGGTAATTAGTACAAAGTAGCTATGATGTTAGATGTATGTATCCTCAGCAACCAACTAATTGTGCAACTACACTAACCAATACATTTGTTATTTTAACAATTCTGTTTTTGTAGTTGCAAGGATGTAACAACTCATTTTATTCAGATTGTTAGGAATGTACACATGCTGTAACTGCACTAATTACAATTAATGTAGTCTAATTTTAAGGTGCTGTCTACTCATATTTCATACAAAGAAGTTAATTAATTTACCATTGAATGTATCTGGCAGTTTTAGGGTATCGAAGGCTGTAAACATTTATTGTAGTGTACATTTTTATACTTAGCAACATCGTGCATGTAGCCACAACAACCTGTATAACAAACTACATTGAAGTTTATGCTATTCCTTGTAACTACAATAACTCTTTGCGGATGATTTCAAAATTTAATAATTACATTAATAAAAACAAGCACATGATTTGCCACTGACCCATCCCTGTGACAACAGAGAATTGTATACCAACTATAACCACTCTCTGTCTTTTTGGCCTTTATTTTCTAATGTGAAAGCCCGGAGTTCTATCTGAGAGTGGGAGGGGCTGGCTATGCGAGAATAAGCTGGAGCCAGACCCATCCTCCACAAGCGAAAGAGTGGGTACTCAGACTATAGGTTTGATAAGTTTTTGCACCAGTATCCTAGCAATGAGTAGTCGCTACATATCAACCCAAGCAGTTCTAGATGAACCACTAAATTCTGATGATGATAATGATTATAATGAAGGTATGATTGAAGACAAAAATGGTATATATAATAGTAGTGACTGTGAAGAAGACAGTGATATTGACAGGACTGAGAGCAAAAAAGAGTGTCTTGAATGGAAAAAAATAAAAAAAGGTAAATACAGTTTACTAATAAAATAATAGCATAATACCACAATAATTTTCCAAATCTTGCTTGAGTAGGGATCGCTTCTTTCAAATATTCCAAAATGCTGCATGTAGGTAATAGAAATGCACAGTCACATGAACGGAAAAAATCAAGCCCTTTCTAGAATCCAATCACTTTATATACCAAAACAATCTGTGGCGATAGATGAGCCAATGATCCAGTGTTCTCGCCAGGAATTTTAGTTCAAGTAGGATAGGTGTGGCAAATTAATTATTTTGCTTCAAACCCACGTAAATAATTAGCTAGCTTAATATGCATGTTTTCATTGCTTTCATAAATTACCAGATATTAATTTCTTTACAATTCTATATATAGTCTTAAAATCATGTTTTGTAGTATATCCAGCAGTTATAAAGAGTTTAATTCACGAAAACAATGCAAACTGCAGTGTAGCACAGACTCATTAAATATGCACATTCATGAATGTCATTAATTGAACGTCAAGTAATTTCATTGGCTCCAACAGATTTTTGTTGTACTTCACAAACGCAGATGCTATATAGCTGGTGTAGCCAACCCCTCCTACTCGTTTGATAGTATCTGCCAGCTACCTTTGAGAACACTTGTGTGTTGGTGAGTACTTCCTTGGCTATCATTTTTAAATCTTTCTCGAACTTGTTTGGGCACAATGGGCAGGGAGTACTAACTAGATGGTTGTGTAATATTCTGGATCTTATCAAAATGTTTAAGAACTGGACCAAGTGTTCTAATTGCTTTTCTTGCTCGAGTTATACACTCTGGTGTTGGTTGACGAATTGAGTCTTAAATGTTCCATGTGTAGGTCGGACACAATATTTTTTCCAGGAATACCAAATACATTTATGAACCTACACCAGTCCACAGTAGTTCCTCTGCCTCTCTGGGTGACAACACATAGTATTATTGATAGAGTGTGTACAATACTTCTAATGGATAATTATTTTTAATTGATCCTTTGTACACTGCAAAAACAAAATTGTTAAAATAACTTTTATTGGTTAGTAAATTTGCAAGGATTTAACAGTTGTTCAGATTGTTATGGATTCACACATGCTTTGTACTAATTATACTGAATCAATTAGTTGATGTATTATAATTTTAAGGTGCTCTCTACTCATATTTCATACCAATAATGTACTTAATGTACCACTTAAAAACGTTTTGGCCAACAAAAGACTTTGAAACCCGCAAAAACAAAATTTAATTTATTCTAGTGTACATTTTTATACTTGATACACATAATGTCATAGTAACATCATGCAAATAGCCACAATAACCTGTAGAACCACTATTCCTTGCAACTGTACTAACCAATAAATTGGTTATTTTAACAATATAATTTTTGCAGGAGTAAAAACTTAAAACAATGAAAAACTTTTTCACCATCTCCTTCCCTCGTAGCATCTATATACTCTTCATAGAACAGACCCAAGCTTATGACCTCTTTGGTTTATGCTGGTATACAATCATCACATTCAGTATAATTAGCCTGTGGCTGATGATCGTGATCAAATGTGAAGTCAACATACTCTTCCATGATCTTCACAGTGATGGAGTTGAGAAATGCCTGTCTTGTGTCTTTATTAGGAGCCCATAGCTCTGCTTCAACATCTGTTGTGTCTTCAGTGTCAACAAACTGCAAGATATTCATTGCTGCAGCAACAATATAACTGGATACAACCAAATGAAAACAAGTGTATATAGATAAAAAAAACATCCCCACATTTGCTTTCTGATGACTATGTATTAAGCATTGCTGATGGCACTAGTGTCTCTACCTTTCTGTGTACTGGAAAGCTGGGGCCTGAAGAAGTAAATGTAAGCCCGATTGCAGTCTAAATACACAGATCTCTGATGAACTGACTGAAGTACTCCTTCAAGGTTCTAAATGATGACTTCCTCGTGTCTGAAACTCAACAACTTATCATACTTACTTGTTAAAGATTCTTGCATAATATTTATACTGTTTCTCTGCTGTATACAACAGTTATTAGCAGTTTTACATCCTTTCTGAAACTTCCTAGCTTTTCTTTTATGTGCCACGCCCATTAATCGACATCCCCGGGAATGACGCAAATTCTACGTATACAACGCATAGTCGCGCAAGGGACACAAGATTATATATCATAGGCGTAGGAACCAGGGGGGCTCGATATTTCCAGTGGTTCAACTGACAAACTTCTTCCAAAGCTGTCATGAAGGGAAGAGTTTGGAGTGCTTGTACATAGTCCACCAAGGCCATTAATGAAGCTTATTGAGTCATCATCACTGGTATCAAGAGGTAAGGGATGTAGGCCCTTCTCAATTGAAAAGCTATACAAGTGATAAATGCAGGTACAGAAGATGACTTACAGGTTCTAGATGACTGCTGATCTGCTGACACCTATATTGTAGATGTAAAACACATTACACAGAACTTATCAGAATAACAAATTACAAAATTGGTTTAAATCAGTGCCGGGATTCATTTCTGATTTCAGTCTATTACGCCATTCAAAAACTTTAGCATCATGGTTTTCACCAAATCAATCAATAAGTCTAATTGTTGAACCATGAGACATGCACAGCTGTATACGCTGGAGCCTATTAAATACCTATATGAGCATTGACATTAATTATAATAATAACTGAACATTCCTTAATTATAATGGCAACTGTTTCCTGCATACAATATAATCGACAAGAATTTTTACACTAAACTAGTCCTGGCATAACGATATTTACATATGATTGCAACCAATATTCCAATTATGGAGGCCTGACTACTGATCTGTTGTGCTTTCATTCCGGTGCTTTCTTTCAGTATTGTTAGCAATACATGCAGGTGCTTTATCCTGCATCTCCTTAACTAGGGTCTCCCAAGAGAAATTACATATATCACTGGCAGAACATTTCGTCAACAAGGAGCCTTTTGAACACAAATGAGCAATTTTGATTCTCAATGTATGCCCCAAAAATTGCTGCTACACATAACTGACTTATCCATAAAACATTGCTTAACTATCGATGTCTTCCTGCCTCGTGCAATTAGCTTAGCCAATTTCCTTCTACTTGAATCTAAACAATAAATAACAGCATGCAACAATAAAATTGATGGATGAATGCATACCGCTTGCTACTTACAGCAACTGGTGCATGGAGATGACATCTGTGAGTCTCTAGCAAATAAAACTCTCTTTGGAAGAGGAATTAAAGATGAAGTTGTCATTTGTCTCTTTCGTTGAAGTTGATGAGATGTAGCAGGTATGTCTGAGGCTCTAAGGGGGGCATATTCACTGCTTTAGCCAGCAACTCTCGCTCTTTCGTCCTGTATGAAGGAAGTGCTGTCACACAGAAGCGACAAATATCCTTCCATTTCTTAAGTTCCTTCCAGCACACTAGTTTCTATGAATTTTGCCTTCCCAACAATACAAATAAGAGATTGCATAATTTCTGAGTTAGCAGCACTCCACAAGTTTCTTCTCATTCCACTATTTACCATTTCAAAGCCACAAAAATAACAAACATGGTCGGCGATCTTCGTTAACACGTGTTCTCACGTGGTATTGTTCAGCGCACTTAATTAAATTCCTGCTGCACAAACGCAGATGCTAGCTTGAGCCAGACCCTTCCTCCACAAGCGAAGGGGCGGGTACCCATGCAGACTATATCAACCCCGCCCTCTGTTTACAATTTGTGTGGTTTAAATACTAAATAGAACATCTACATGGGATTGCAAAATCTGTGAAATTAATTTTAAATGTCATGTTTATGTGACTATCATAAGAGCTAACCAATCAATTGGTTGTTTATTTATGCAGTGATATAAAGTTTCTTTTTTTTTTTAAATGTGCATGCTATTATCGTAATTATTATTATTATAAAATTATGTCATTTTTGATGTTTCAGTTACACAGCTATTTCAGAACTTACAATCAGTCTCATATTTTCAGATAAAACAATATGGTGAGTCAATATTTTAATGAGCCAAGCAGTCAACCACATTGCAAAAACATTAAAATAACTAATGGTTGGCTATTACTTGCAAGGATTTAATGTTGCATGTGCAGTGATGCTCTTGAGGCCATATCATTTACTGAAATCTTATTTTTCTAACTTTTCCATTTAATGTTTCATGATTCATGTTACTTGTAAAACTTCAGAGGAATTGTCAACAAAACTAAAGGGTTAAAATTTTTAGAAACTTTTAATTTCATGTTTGATAAATTAAATTATTTGTTTGCAGGTTTCCAAACACTTTTGCTTGCCATAAACAAAACTGCTATATACATAATTAAAAGGAACTCAGACATTTTAAAGATATATATTGTGTATCCATTACATTTAATAATCAATCATGTATTGTATATATATTCCATTGTAGAAGTCGCTTCAGAAATACGGCAATGTGAGAATGTAATGCAGTATCAGATAAAACCAAATGCTCCTGAGATAAAACCAAATAGCTCTACAGTTTCTGAAAAAATCTCAGCACAGCAAGTGAGTAGTCCAAATGTACTTATAATTGGCAGTACTAGTTTCCTTGGTTCACGGTTAGCTTTAGGTCTTCATAATATGGGATATCAAGTAACCCTCAGAGATGATTTGATTGGCTTACCATTAGAACCTATGACTTGGTACAGACGAGATAAACTTGTGGAAAAGGGTTTAATCCCCAAATATGTGAATTTCACCGACGATGAAATAGTAAAATCATTAATAAGTGAACATAGAGAAGGTGTTATAATTTATGTACCCTCTCTACTATTTGATGGGAAAAGTGAAGAAAATGATTTATATAATTATCTGAAATCTTCACAATTACTAGTGAATTTTATAATTTTATTAGAGAAGGCTAAATCAAATTCTTTGAAGTTCTTATTTCTTACGCTGCAAGATAATAATTTACCTTCCATTCAAAAAGCATTATTGAAAACATTTGAACTATCATTATACTATTATGAACATAGTAATAAATTTAGTACATCAACACTAAAACTTGATGGTATTTATGGGCCATGGCAAGAGAAAAGAAAAGATTACATGCATCATCCATTAACTGATAAAGTATTCATTGATGACGTAATAAAAAAAATTATAGTATCAATGAAATGTAGTGAATTATATTCTACAGACCTTTTAATAAGTAATACATTCATTGACACAATTACAACAAATCCAGATAATATCATCAAAACACAGAAATGGATTAGTGAGTATTCCACATTTCTTCAACTCCCAAAAAAGAATGTTATTATGTCGACTTATTTCATAATTTCAAAGAATGTTCCTAATAAGAGCTATTACATTCTACCAAATTTATTTCAATTCTTTGAAGCATGGTTTTTAACTGGTAAACAGTTTGGAGTTCATTTTGTTATCTTTCACGATAGCCTGAATGAACAGTTTCAAAATAATTTAATAAAACTTTATCCTGGACATGTTGAATTTGTAAAAGTGAACAGTCTACATGGGAGAAGTACCAATGATGCAAGATTTTATGAAGAATATGCATATCTTCTAAGTCATCCTGAAATCAATAAAGTTCTTCTGACAGATTGTAGGGATGTCATATTTCTGAAAGATCCTTTTAAAGTTATGGATGTAATTGGTGATTACTTGTACATGGGAATTGACAAGCCATTTCAACGTTCCTTACGTAGTAGCTGGGGTGACAGGGTTTTAAAACCATGTTATCCATCAGAAATCAACAGTGATGGTGCAAATCGTTATCCTTTATATAATGCAGGAGTAATGGGAGGTACTAGATATGTGATGTTAGCTTATTTAACACTGCTGATACACTACTTCGACAGAGCTCCTCACAATAGAAACTGTAACATGGGCACAACGGGACTAGTGACTGGAAAACACTTCAGTAATGACTATTTCTCTGGTTATCCATTTCAAGCTGTAACAGAATTACCATTAGCTATTCCACAAGGACTTGCAGTTAGACACAAAAGGACTGGAGAAGTTTGACATTATACATTTTTTGTTTATTACTTCAATTTCGCATAACCATGCAAGCCATCGTTGAAGAAACCTGAAAATGAGCATGGTGTACATATTAATTTTATTTTGTATTTGAAGGATAATTCTAATCTGTGAAAAAAAGTTGTTATAATCAAATTGGATTTCAACAGTCTATCGGGATGCAAATACCTGATATTAAATACTTGATAAATGCATTTACTCTCTGGGAGTTACATTAACAATAACATTCACATGACCTTTGATTCTTAAGTGTATATACCTTCAAGAATTAAAGATCATGGTAAATAGTAATTAACACATTTGTCTTGAAAAGTGTGACAGGATGTTACCTGTATTGCTTGAGTCAAGCTCAATGTTTTTTTATGGCCTGTAGGGCCATCCCATTTTATATACCTAAGAGCAATGTTTGGTGCTTCTTCATGTTACAGTCATTAAAGATTCTATATTGGCAATCAAATTCTTAAAGGATTGTAAGCATCTCATATATATATGTATATATATAAATATTACATGCCACTTGAGAGTAAGTAGGCAGTGATGGGGTACACCAACATAGTCACACAGAACATTAATGAATGCAAGAATATTGAACTCAGCCTGATCTAAATGTTTAGCCATTCTAAAAGTAAACCTTCATTTTCAAATCCAGCCTATGAGCCTGCAATTGCAGTGGCTATAGATATTGGCCTGTACTCGTATACTTTATGATGCCACTTCTATAGAAAATAAGTTGATCATGCTCTTCAATTCCCGTGCTAGCTATAGGCACACCCTCTTGATCGTAGGGTCTAGGTAACACACCATAGTTGTAGAGAATATGGTTCAAATCTAAACAAATGATAATAATTATAGTAAGCTCAACTTTCCTAAACCAACCATCCTTCGTAGTGTGTTGCATTTTAAACTCTCTGTCCATCAGGCATTATTTCAGCATATCAATCTTATTTCCTTGATATTTCTCATATTAATTGGCTGATAGTGTACAAGTAGTATACAATGGTCTGGCAGTAGTATAAGGCTTATACTACTGCCAGACCATTGTATTAATCTTGGTAGTAAATATGTGTGCGTGAACTTACTGATGAAATAGGTTTTATAACATCATCACATTAGTTTCAGGAGACCAACAATAATTAATGAAGAATTCATAAATATTTGAACCTGGGAAAAAAGTTAAATATTAATAATAATAATAATAATAATAATAATAATAACAATAATACTAATACTAATTTTCAACAACTGCTTGAACATTTTCAGATACAAACATAATTACAGTTTTCAGCTGGGTGAGTACATTAATAATAATTATGTGGACAAATTTAAAAAAAGGGACATCTTCTCACAAAATAATTTTGGTCACATGCTTATTAGCTACCTTTGATTCCACCATTTTGAACAAGAGTGTCAATGAAATTTAGAGTCAAAGAGGAGGTATAATCAAGCTTCTTATTATAATTCATATTTTACTGGCTTACTATACAAAATGGAGGAATAGCGAGCATTTATAGGAAGGCACTTGTTCAAAATTGTTTGGCAAGAACTTTCCCTTTTTGCAGTTTAGTTTACATTGATATAGCTACAATGCGTTCAGTGATATAATAATTATCATGCCTATAAAAATGTTGCGTAAACAGAAGCAGATCACAACCAACATTATAAGGTTGAGCAGTAAACTGATGTCTAGTTGTGTGTAAATAAATATTCAGTATTATATTTTTTTAGAAATAAAAGTTATCAGAGATTACTGTAGTACTCTCTATGTACGGATGGCACGGAAAAAAAATGGCAGCCCATACGTTTCAATTGCAAGTGATGAGCTGAAATCTCTAGTAATATATACATATAAGTTTTATATACACATACCTATGACTATCTAAAATGTCTAGATGTTCAAAGATTGTCGTTAAAAGGTAGAGAACCGGCGAGTAGCAAAATCATCATAAATCCAGACAAATCTTTTTTTTTTGTTTGTTGAACTATCACATTGATTCTAGCAGAATTGCAGTCGCATTCACAGTAAAATTCTCATCTTAAAGTAGCAAGGTGTGGTCGATTATTGATGATTAATTAACTAAGAAGAGAAGTGTCAGAAGGTGCGTAGTCTACTTTCATTAACAGACACGAATTCTTCGAGATGGACATTTCCCAAAGTTCCAATCTAGGAAAAGTGAAGCTACCAGGGTTTTTTTTTTTTTCAACCGGAAAGACAGTTGAAAAATGGCTAGGTTGAATGTGTATGCTTATTTCACTAGAACTGGACTGGATTGCATCTTCTTATGTATTGGTGTTAACAAGAGTGCAATTGGCTTCATTATCAGTTTGTCTTAATTATAATAAAATATATTTATACACTGTCATACAATAACTAATACTATAAATTGACTCCAAAATCAAAAAGATATGCAGTTTTCCTTTTGGTTTAGATAAGTAGGCACATGTGTTGAGGAATGTTAGTTAATTACAATTTAATTATAATTGGTAGGGCAAATGCCCTACCAGTGCAGACGCCTATATATGAGTCTCGGAGATTTGAGCTCAAATCGGAAGACCATTTTCAGTAATTAACCTACGTGGTATTTAATTGCGCATGCGCATTTCTATAATCGAACATGGAAGTGCTGGAAAATTTGTGAAAAAATACATATAATAATGAATATAGTATTAAAGCCATTGTATCATAATATTATATACTATGATAAGCATTGGAATTGTTGACACATTGACTGACACTATTTCTTGTAGATCTGCTGACAGTTCTGTAAGTGAAATAGAGAATAGGCACCATCTGTAAGTGAAAGAGAATGATAATCAAGCCATAAATAATTGTTATATACAAAAGACTGACCTTCCCTGATTGAATCATTTCATATGATATATATAATTTGCACCAGTATTTCTGCAATCTACAAAAAATATTTAGACCATTCAGAAAAAAAAACAATGGAAACAAAAATAATAAATAACAATTCCAATAAAATGAAAGAAGATGTAGGGATGTCAAAACCCAAAAAGCATTCGAGCAATGTTAGGTGGGACCTAAAATTAAACAAGCCACTTCCATATAACCCTACAATCTACATAAGTACTTAATAAAGCAAAATATTAAGTGCTGTACTGATTCCAGCACTTCCATGTTCGAGTATGCTTTTTGGGTTTTGACATCCCTACATCTTTAATTTATGGGAAATGCTTTTTTATTATTCCTGTAGTAATATCAATTATTGAAACACTTCGATGCTATACAGCAATCACATATACACAGCTTTTGTTTATTGAGTGAAGAATGGAGAGACTATTTAATTTACTTGCAAACACAGAAAAAAGAGCATAAAGATTGAAGAATTTGAACATTGATTGCATGAAGCAGTATGTTCAAAAGCTAGAAAAATTAAAATTTAAAATAGTTTGGGAAATTTCAAATGCTTTAGTATAGTTTCAAGATGGACTACAATTTCCAACTCAGTTTCAATTTTGTAGAAACGTGAAAATTTCACTGAATAATGTAAATTGAACCAGCATTAGTTATAGTATTGAGAGTAATTTATATTTTAGTTCTATAGTATTATTATAATTAGTTATACAAATTAATTTTAGTCCTAGTATTTAATTATGTAAGGATTTTTTTTCTAGTACTCTACTTAGAATAATTTTAGTTCCACTATTTTCTTAGTTTTTACACTAGAACTAAAATAAAAATGCAGCGCTATACTTAATTTTTGTTCTAGTAGCTACCAAAGAACGACCAAGACTACTTCCCCTTTGTCCCTGACCAAGCCAAGAGAAAAGGTGAAGTTAGTACAGAAGTCTAATTATGTACACATATCATTTGTGATTTTGTATGAAACACATATCAAAGATTATTTAGTTGTTTTGTTACATATAAATATAGCATGGTTCTCTTACTCCATTACTGTAGAGTTTGAGTGCAACAAACTCTGCTAATTCTGAACACGTAATTATTCCATATACTTTTTATTATGTCAATTATTTTCCCAAAAGTAAGGTTCCTTCACCCAGAATAACCAAGAAAAGGAAAAGTTGCAAATATCAATCTATAGTTAGTAAGAAAACCAAACTCACTCCCGCTATGAATTAAAGACCCATGCACACAAGAGTATTAGTTCATCAAATAATCCTGGCTTGCAATGATGTACCTATAGGTAACTGCATTGCTACAGATGTGAGGAACATATGATCCTTAGCACTAGAACCAACATTTAAGGCAGCTCAACTAAAAAAGGTAAATGTATATTACTGTTTAACTTCCTTAATATAATATGATTAAATTGCAATTCGCTAAATTATTAGCGTAAATCTTCCAAAAACATTCAACATATTGATGGGGAGCTTACAACTTTGACTAATAAAATTATATTCTAGTGTGTTTACTGTCAGTAGTGCAAACCTCTGTCCCAGAATGAAAATTTGTGGGTTGCCTGTGATCCTGTCCCTGATGGTTTCACTTTCAATCATTAGATTTGTTAGAAAAAGACCAGCAAAGAGAAAAAATGTTAAGTGCAGCTTCTGCTAATTTACTGAACTTGTTGAATATTATATACTAATTGATGTTCAAACGTGTTATCCATGATACATATATAGGTGTGAAGTTGAAAAGCTAGAATGTTAAAACTCTGTATGGGAGGAGTTTGCATGAGTTCTGAATTTACTATATTTTATGTTCAGGATTGCTGTATGCATACATACTGAACAGCAGCCACATAAAACTGCTATATAAGCTGAAGAAACATGCATGATGCTACTGTGAAGCTATATAAAATTATACACAACCATAAATTAAGTTGTGAACTTAGTTATATAGAAGCTCTCAATTGCATGTTAGGAAGCAATGTAGGAAGCAATGTAGGAAGCGATATAGGAAGCTGTGAAGTAAGTGGCTATTAACCTGTGAAGCTACGGAGTTCTGAAGCTGTGAAGCTATGAGCTCTGAAGCTAAGAAGCTATGAAGCTAAGAAACTGAGAAGCTATGAAACTCTGAAGCTGAGAAGCTATGAAGCTGTGAAGCTACAAATCTGTGAAGCTATGAAGCTACGAAGCTCTAGAGCTATGAAACTGTGAAGCTAAGAAGCTATGAAGCTAGAAGCTATGAATCTACGAAGCTGTGAAGCTATATACGAATCTTCGAAGCTACGAAGCTAAGCATTGAAATCTGAAGGAGTAATTAACTTAGTACAGTGAAGCATTGAAGTATATAGTCTATAGAGAATAATTTTTTTTCCATATCCTAAACTATGCTACATATGCAAATGTAAACCTTCCTTTTAAAATCCTGCAGCTAGCCTATGGGCCTGCAAATACAGTGGATATAGATATTGGCTTTTACTCTTACTTTAATTTATGATGCCACTTCTATAGAAAATAAGTTGATAATGTCCTTTAATACTAAAGGTACCTATAGGCATGCCCTCTTGATCATAAGGTCCAAAGAACACACCATCAATCTTCGTCCTAGAGGATATGGTTCAAGTCTAAACAAATAACTACCCATTATATTGACTGGTCCTCCTTTACAGTAGCGGATCAATCTTCGGTTTGTATCCCCATTTTTATTCTATAACTGTTTAATTCAATATTATTCACTTTTACTTTACTACATGTGAAGCTATATATAATTATATATATATAGCACTAAAAAGTTGTGGTAAATAATGAAAACAGTTTTCACCAGAAACTAAAATAATGAAAATGTTATACATATCAAATAAAAATGAATAAAAGATGAAATAAAATCTGATACTGGAGTTAAATAAATGCATAACATGAACTAAAGATCAGGAACCAGGACTGAGTCAACAAATGATGAATAATGAGGATATTTTTTAACTTTCTGTTCATGCATTTCCATCAGTAGCTCCTGGATAAACAGGAGTACATGTACACCAGAAGCTGGTGGTGGCTTGGAATAGCTCAAACACATAATAGTGGGCTATCAGTGCTGTTAATGCTTCTGGTTCTGTAAGAATAAAACCCTCCATGTTTGTATAGCCATAATCATCACTTCCAAATATAGCCAATCTTGGCTCTGGAATATATCTTTCAACAGCTGCTTTCTCAATATATCACTGTCAGGCTAGCTGAAACAGAAAACAACAATAGAGTAACATACATGTAAATATGACACAATGTGTTGTTGTTGTTACAGTACGCTGAAATCCACTTAATATATAGAACTAGCAAAATAAATACACAAAGTAATGACTGGTTTATTCTGTTAACAAACAGCAATAATATTTGAAATGAATGAATAACTACCGACCAGCTGCAGATTTGTCCTGTACCTGGTGGTCTTAATCTTTTATCAATTACTTTTATAGCTGTAATGTGTGAATCAGTAGATGCACATTTATAGGTACCTGTTGTCTTGGATACACACTGGGGATTGAATAATGTCCATGGGGTGATGAAATGTGTACAAACTGAAATTAAAGGCTATGTGATAAACTTATTTGATGGACTCAAAGTTTGTCTTGGGTAAATTTGTAAATCTGTCAATAATAATAATAAATTTTTAAGAACAAATGTTGAATAGAGGAAAGTGTTTGAAGTAACTGAATAATATATAATATGTAGTATCAACAAGTAACTCATTAATTTAAATTGTAGTTCATATCCTAAGCTATATACCAATTGGTGGTCAACTTGTATATGAGCATGAATGTACATATAAATTAATTAATTATTATTACACCCATCAGTTTTGCATACTCTGCGCTACAATAACACATTTTCCTCAAGTTAACACAATTGTTATTCTCAATTCAGCACATTACCTGTGATGTTGCTTTCAGTATCAATGCATTCAATAGTACTACATACATCTTTATCAAATGAGGCAGAGTTGAGTTTGATAAAGCACATAAGCTGTACCCAACCATATTTACACAAACTGCAAGTGCGCCTTTTCCAGTTGCAGAACAAAATTGACCAATGAAATCTACAATACTCTCCCTCTCTCAGTGATCGGTGTTCAACTAGTCTGATTCGCGAGACTAGTGCTCAATAAGTGAGTAGAATATTTGTTAGTGGTTTTGTTTTATAGTGATTGTTAGCGTGTTGGTAGTGGCTACAACTCAGTCTACAATAGGTGAGATAGATCTTATTATCGTGGACAGTCTCTTCGTAGTATAATTTGAAGGCATTTGAGGGATGTTCAACAGTCAAAGAACCCTTGCCTATTGGATAAAGAGAAAGGTTGTCATTCCATAAAGAGCAGTGCACAGTTCATTTTGAAATCAATGAAATAAAATAATTTCTTAAAATGGCAATGTAATAGCTTGATGCTTTATCTGTATTTGGCAGAAAGCATTCCTTTCTGTGGTATATATAATTATATAGGAATCATCATATTATTATCCACCCAATGTCATTCCACACCAGTGTAACATCTATAATAATACAAATTTCAACATACAGTGACCACAATGCAAATCTTCTCCATAGTGTACCTGAGAGGAAAGGCATAATTACATGCAATATTGTATCTATTTTATTGCACTGACAGCATAATATAGTCCATACAATTACAGCCAAGAGTCTGTAATTCAGTGTTTTTGCACTGAAGGACATAACTACCACACTGCAACAAAAGAGACTCGGTGAATAAATGTTTTCATGCTGTACTCTAACGGACTTTTACAGGGAAACAGTGTTTTCCATATTTATATTTCTCTAGATGTTTAGCACTTTGTATGCAGGAAATTCAACTCTAGTCTAGCTGCTCTCTATGATATGAAATTTGGACTCTCAAAAATATGGGAATAATAATGGTGTTTTATATTGTCTGTTATAGTTATCAACAAACTGACCCATGATACAAATACTTTGGAACGCTCTTTGAGTTTACTCTTCCAGAGATCTGTTACTTCAATCTTACCATTTGGTGGTGTTGTAACATAGAGACTGCTATAATCCAGGTTTCATCATCACTCTGGACAAATAGTATATATGATCACTATAATTATGGTCATTATTAATATCTTATTTTTACATAATCACATGCGCAGTATATTTCACTCATTTCTTTATCATCAGTGCCAGTACATTTTGAAAGGTAGGATGAACCTGATGAGATTGACAAATTAATTATATGTGTAAAAGGAATTTTAATACTTATTTTTCTAAAACTTCCAATCAGTTGTTCAATACGTCGATCGACTAATGCAATCACCACAGTCTCTCATTTCACTAACTTCAGTTACCTCACATAGTTTTCCAAGTGGTGCTGTATGTTATGCATGTACCTGTTGTAATATCTTAGTTGAACAATTTACAGAGCAATCAAATCAAACTGAACATAACAGGAAATACAGGATCTTAAATACACACACAAAACCACAGTATAATAATTAACATCAAAAGAAAAGATACCACACCTGCTTATCCTGACTGAGTTTCGTTACTCTAACTCCCTTCATTACCCAGCAATAATGATTTAGTTATTATATAATGTAATGAATTGTTGTCATTATTGACAATTGCTTGGTAGTGTCTGATTTTCCATGTAGTGCTGTATTTAGTCTCGCGTAGCCAGACCCAACCGTAGATTGAGTCTGGCTATGCAAGACTATCATCATTGTGTTGTGTGTATACTTGCATTACTGTAGCTCTTTTAAGTACTGAGCAATATCATTTTACATTAGGAACCATGGTGAATACCAAAAATGCATAGAATAATTACTCACAAGTGTCCAGTTGTCCACAGCTATTTTCCTTCATCAAATATGCAATTTACATGCGGAATTAGACTCCTAACTTAAGAATCTGGTGTTGCGGTGGCCTCTCGAGAGCAGTGAGCTCAAAGCAGCGGCTTCTCCCAGCTCAATGGCAAGGGCGTAACTAGCAGTAGGCTAGGGTAGGCTTTAGCCTACCCTGAGATATTGAACTTATTTTTAAAATTACTTCTCAAAATATTGTATATAATAAAATTAAAATAAATTATATACTTACAGGATAAAAAATTATGTTGCAAATATAATTGTTTTTCAGACAACTTTTGGTAAATACAGCGAGATAGCTTCTATAGCGCCATATTAAGGTGGTACTAGGGAGTGGGCGGATGCGACTCCAATCAGTTTCAAAATAGAATATTATATAATATGACTCTAACCTGGTGTAATAGCAACCTTCATATCTTCTGATCAGCTTTATATTGTCCTGTAATTGAAGAAATATGGTTAAAATCGCCATTTTTCCAATTAACATAAGTACAAAACCACAAAAGCCACGCCCACCATACATGCGTGCACCAAGTACAATGTATTTTGAGAAAAGTTACGAAGCCGTTTTCCGCAAATTCATTTTACTTTTAAAGTTACAAGAGGCTGAAGAAAGCTGAATTCTGTAGCTTTTCACTGAAACCATAAAATTTACCTTTCTAGACACTATCAAACTCCGATCTTTCTCAGAGAGCAACTACAGTTACCCCCCATTGTTTCAAATACTTCCTCAACAGTCATTAGGTCCATACCAGAGAACTGAGAGCATAGGCATTCAGAAGTCAGAACATACCAAGGCTTATTAATTATTCATAAATTAATCCCATGGCACAATTTATAAAGGTTTTATGTAGTTATTGATGATACATTGATTATTAAAGTTATGAGTGGTAGTGATAACTATTATTATGATATAATATTATAATACTGATAAAGTGCATCAGAGAAGAGTTATTTTGGAATTCTTGTGAGTGTGGGCAAACTTTAGGACGAGATCATTGCCAAAGCCGAGACGAAAGATCTCGCTCAATAAAGAGAACGTCTAACCTCTGCTGAGACATTGTTGAGCGTAAATACGTTTTCAAACAGCAGCAATGTTCGTTCTCACTTTCAAGGAACAGTACAAATTGCCACAAGCAGCGATAAACTTTGCTGTCCGAACTATCAATGGAATAATTGGTAATGTATGCAGGGGCGGATACAGGATTTATTGTATAGTGTGGTTGATCTCAGCGCGCATCGCGCACCGCGCAAACTTTTAGCTAATTAATTATTCATAAAGGGCGTGGTATATTAATTAACAAAAGAAAAACGTCCTCTAACACCGATTTCTGGAAGATGCGCCTCGGATGTTGTTAAATGAAAGCCTTCAAGATGTCTTCTACTGGAATTCTCTCCTGGTACTGCATAGCTATCACAGCCATGTCTGAAAAGTGTTCTTCTGTGAGTGAGGATTGTGTGTAAATCTTTCAAAGTTGAAATGTTTTGGGGGAGTTGCAACCCCACAAACCCCCACCCCCCTTAAATCCGCCCTTGGTAGGTAATTCCCTACAACATTCCTTACAGAATGATGCTAGCACTTCAACCCTTGGTACAGAGCAAATCTCATCATAATTTGAGTATGAAGACCCATTTGCTTCTTTACAAACTGAGTACCAGCAAACAAAATTCTATCGTGAACAGTTTGGATTGATAGTAAGTCACTATAGATAATTGTGAAGCATGCATTTTATCATATTATAATAATAAATTTTAGGAACCTGTGACGATACATCTTGGTACATCATACAAGCACAAAAAGCGTGGGGCCAAAAGACAACTTGTTGAAGTACATGATACATGCCAGTATGTTCCTCTAATTGAGAACCTAGAATGGTTACCAAAGTAAAGATCTGTAAGATGAGGTTAGGCTATGATGGTTTGCATTATTTGCATTGGAAGAGTATTTTTATATATAACAGGTCTTCAAGGTTCGTCACCCTGTGGATAGATAATTATACGTATGATTTTCAGGGTTGTCAGCTCTTTCATCAACATCCTTTGTTTAACAGTAACACTAATGCATTACAATTAATTGCATATTATGATGATGTTGAAACATCAAATCCATATCGTATCAAACATAAGTTAGGTATGTTATTATTTATGAATGTATACATGTATATTATGTAAGGAATTGTTAATGTTACTTATATTATGTCATAGGACTTTTTTATTTTGTAATTGGTAACATTGAACCAAAACTTCGTTCATCTTTAAGGTGCATTCAACTAATTGCATGTGTTAAAACTCCAGATTTAGCTGAATATGGATTTTAAAAAGTGTTAGAACCTTTTATCAAGCATGTGAACAGACTCTCAAAGGCATAATTTTAAAAAATTCGTTATTATAGTTATAATAAATTATATCAGGGTTTTATATAGAATTTTTTTGTAGGGGGGGAGCAGGTGGAGCCGTGTAAGCAATTGTGATGGGTAGTTGTAGGAGGGGGACGGTCCCCCTCTCATACAAATAGTGGAAACTTTAGGTTTTAGAATTTCTAAAAGGGTCTCTAACTAAGTCCTACCTACATCCCAAACCCATCCCCCTCCTGTATAAAACACTGTGTATGTAATTATCATAAGTTCAGATACATGTATATTATTTCAGGACCTCCATAAGCTTAATAATAGTTAAAAGCATGGGTAATAAGTTTAGAATGATTTTTTTTGTGAACTAAGAAAAATTTGATCACATATATACCATTCTACATGTGATACCTATCCTAATTAATGACTTTGATTAGTGTTGATTAGCTGAATGTAGTGATAAATCTATAGGGAGTTATTAGAGGTAAAGAACAATTCGTAAAAGGAACAGTGCTCTACCTTCTGGCTGATACTTTAGCTGCTCATACCATTGGTGGTTTCAAGGGAGGACTATCACGTTCTCTTAGGAAATGTCGAGACTGTCTAGCCACAAACGAACAAATTTTAACAAAGGTAATATATTATATTTGATTATACACTCATAGTCATTGTGAATACATACATTGTATGTATACTACAGTTTAAAAGTAGTGACTTTGTCCCAAGAACACCAAAAAGTTATGATTATCATTGTTCACTGCTTAATGGACCATTGAGTAATGAGGATTCTGTGACATATGGAATTAATTACAGAAGTGCTTTGAATGATATTGAATTTTTCATGTTATAAACCATCTTCCTCAAGACATCATGAATGTGTTGCTGGAAGGTGTTGTTCCACACGAAATGCAACTAATGATATTGTTGTAACAAAACTATTTACTCGAGAGACCCTTAATAATCGTATATCTAGCTTTTGTTACTCTACTAGTGAAGCCCGTGATAGACCGACCCCCATCACCTATCAAGATATAACAAAAGAGTCCTCTTTAAAACAGTCATGTAAGTACTATACATGCACTAATTTGTATTTATACTTGTATTTACTATCTAGCTGCCCAAATGTGGATTCTGTCAAGCAATCTGCCCTTGATGATAGCTGATTTTGTTCCCTGTGATAATGATTTGTGGGAATGCTTTTTATTCCTTCTTGATATATTACAGCTTTGTACTACCCGAATTGCTTCAAATACTCAAGCTGGATTATTGGAAGCATTAATCCATGACCATTATCAATTGTTTATTCGTTGTTACTCGAAGCAAACGTCATACCTAAGATGCACTACATGGTGCATTTTCCTCAGCAGATTGTTAGGTATTATTCGTTATTCTGTCTGATTGTTTAATAGATGTATATATTTTAATACATAGAAATGGTCCACTTATCAATACATGGTGTATGCGCATAGAGGCAAAGAACAAGTACTTTAAAGATATTGCACACAATAGCAATTACAAAATAGTATGCCTGACAGTTGCCAAACGACACCAGAGGCTTCTCTGCTTCTATGTTGTTAGCACTCTGTTTTTTGATAGAAGTATTGAGTGTGGGCCATGTATGGTAAATTAAGTTCTCGTTCCACTGTAGCAAGATGGTATATTTGTATTCTTTAGAGAAAGATTGTAAAGAAGTATGTAATATGGATGACATAGTTCGTGACAAAGTATTAGAGATATTACATAACAGTCATTCAGCTAACATATGCAGGTATGTAAATATGAAAGTGTATGTACATAACATGTATAAGTTCATTGTGTTTAATTCTGAAATTGTATCCATATACCCAATACATTTGGTGGAGTATACCAATTACATGAATGATGGTAATTACATGCACATTCAGAGACTGCTTGATCATTTTGTATCATCTTTTATAATCCTATGTCATACTCACTTAACACACATGTTCATACTCACACTCACATACCATAGAATGACATGGATTAAGTTAAATGGAATTAAGTACCAACAGCAAGACTATGTCATTATCAGTTGGCAAGATGATGATGATTTACCAATATTTGGCCATATCATATCTATTTTTGTAGTTCAAAATACTGCATTTTTCAAGATTCAGATGTTTGTGACTTTAGGAATTGACCGTCACTATCATAGTTTTGTAATTCATGAAGGTGATGAAAAAGAAGTTGTTGTGTGTCTAACTGAACTGATGGACACCAGTGTGTATAATTCACATTAAAATTTTATTAAAGAATGGTAGGTAATCTTTACATCACTGTTCGTTCACATGTAGAAAAGCTGTGATTCTGTTCTGATAATATATTATTATCACTTCTTTTTTCTTTGATTATTAATCAAATCACATTTTACTTTTTTATTTTCAATTAATGTTGTAATACTCATAGTCCCCATTATTCATTTTCACGTTACCAACAAACTCTTTGTTGATATCACAAATAATATTTGTGAATTCCTTTTTTCAAATGTCGAAACTACTTTCTGTTGTTAAAATACCAATAAAACAGGAGGAGACAAAAAATCATATTCGCGTTTCCGCGAAGCCATGCAGCGGCCTTCCGTGATAATTATCTACTACAGTATGGAGTGTCGGGAGATGGCTGTTGTTAGACGACGTTACTTGTTATTTCTTTTAGTAGTGATACTGTATATAATGTGTTTTATGGTGTTTTCTGGCGATAGCAACAGTCTCTGTAAGTTCAGTATAATTATAGTACCTATGATTGCATTATAATTATGTATATATATCATTATATTTATATATACAATTATACATAATTATTATAGATAGATAGAATATATATATTTTGCCAATCTATAGATAAAGTTCACTTACCAAAACACATGCCTAAAACATTCAATTCGCTTATTGTATCATATTTTCCATGACAAAGATAACAAAATACTAGTTAAGGTGACCAAGACAATCTTTTTTTTATCATGATACCTTCCATGCTGCCATGCTGTCTGACTTTTGGCCAGACTAGTAATTTAATTTATTCATTCATAGTTTATTCCTTTGCATTACAATTAGAATAAACATTGATTTGAAAATAATTTTGTTTCCCCAACACTTGTGATTACTACACTGCAAAACATAATTGTGAAAATATGTATTGTATTGGTTATAACATACCATATCATGCATGCACTGCAAAAATAAAATTGTTAATTCATTTGTTAGTACAGTTGCAAGGAATAATGGAAATTGTAATTTAATTGGCTGTGTAGGTTGTCATGGACATACATGTAATTATAATTCGTGATTTCAATTTTCCTTTCCCCTGTAATTGATGTACAAAGAAGCAGAATAAGTATTCAATTAAATCATTGTAGGCGTTGTGTAATCTAACCATAGCCATACTATATCCTGTTGTGCATGTTAATTATAAAGCATTCAGTGGCATGTCTAGACCTGAATACCATTGAAAAGAGATTTGCCACAGACAATGTTTTAACAAGTTACAGACTCATACATTCTATCTCTCCAGTTTCTGCCATTTACTTGCAATAACCCACACCCTCAGCCACACCCAATGTGATCACGTGATATCAAACGTGGAGGTCAGTTTAGACTTCCTTTCTGCTATTATTGAACTTTTGTTTGTCTTTCAAATTACATATATTTTAACTATAAGTGCAATGTTTTTGCTCATTGTAGTTGTAACAATGTATTCATTATAGGATAATTAACTGACAGTTGTAGGCATAAATATTTTGGTAATGAATGAGGTGATGAATATTTGTTGGAAGAGTATATTTGACTGTAAGTAATATAGTTATTATACTAGTGAGAATCATTCTTAGTCATCTTCCATGTGTTTTTATATTACGCCATTCAAAAACTTTAGCATCAAGGTTTTCACCCAATCAATTAATTGTCGGGCTCGCCACGCCTACGCGTGGGCGAGTCTTTAGCACTTTGGTTGTCATTCTGTCATTCAATCATTCATTCTGTCCCAACTTTTTTAATGTAAGCGTCGATTTAAAGACTCGCTGAAGTAGAGAAAGAAGTTTATCAAAATCGTATTGAAAAGAGATTTGCCACAGACAATGTTTTAACAAGTTACAGACTCATACATTCTATCTCTCCAGTTTCTGCCATTTACTTGAAATAATCTTAGACAGTCTAGCCACAAAAAACTTTCTCAATCAACTTTCAACTTTATATAAACAACAAATTCAAATTTAAGCTTGTTACTTTCTCTCTTGCATCTCATTTATTTAACTGGCAACCTATCCTTAAGCTACAGCGGCAAGGCCACGCACCAAAGCTGTATACGCTGGAGCCTATTAAATACTTATATATGAGCATTAACATTAATTATAACGATAACTGAATATTCCTTAATTATAATGGCATCATTGAATTGTATAGCCTACCTTCTTACAACTGTTTCCTGCATACAATATAACCGACAAGAATTTTTACATTAAACTAGCCCTGGCATAACAATATTTACATATGATTGCAACCAATATTCCAATTATGGAGGCCTGACTACTGATCCATTGTGCTTTCATTCTGGTGCTTTCTTTCAGTATTGTTAGCAATACATGCAGCTAGGTGCTTTATCCTGCATCTCCTTAACTAGGGTCTCCCAAGAGAAATTACATATATCACTGGCAGAACATTTCGTCAACAAGGAGCCTTTTGAACACAAATGAGCAATTTCAATTCTTAAATTACTGCTACACATAACTGACTTATCCATAAAACATTGCTTAACTGCCTCGTGCAATTAGCTTAGCCAATTTCCTTCTGGATGGTGATGCTACAGCATAAGTACGACTAGGAACATAATATCCTACTAAACAGTAAATAAAAGTATGCAACAATAAAATTGATGGATCAATGCATACTGCTTGCTACTTACAGCAACTGGTGGAGATGACATCTGTGAGTCTCTAGCCTGTTCGGAGGAGGAATTAAAGTTGAAGTTGACATTTGTCTCTTTCGTTGAAGTTGATGACATGTAGCAGGTATGTCTGAGGCTCTAAGGGGGGTATTCGCTGCTTTAGGCAGCAAATCTCGCTCTATCGTCCTGTATGAAGAAAGTGCTGTCACACAGAAGCGACAAATATGCTTCCATTTCTTAAGTTCTCCTTCCAGCACACTAGTTTCCATGAATTTTGCCTTCCCAACAATATAAATAAGAGATTGGATAATTTCTGAGTTAGCAGCGCTCCACAAGTTTCTTCTCATTCCACTATTTACCATTTCGAAGCCACAAAAACGACAAACTATATCAACCCCGCCCTCTGTTTACAATTTGTGTGGTTTAAATACTAAATAGAACGCCTACCTGGGATTGCAAAAAACATCAGAGTCGTTAAAATAATACTTAGTGCTTGTCACGTATAAATGACCATCGTCTGTTACAACTTATGTCACGTATACGTGACCATCATCCGTGAAATTAATTTTCAATGTCACGTATACGTGACTTATCATCCGCTAAGATCTAACCAATCAATTGATTGTTTTAACAATTTGATTTTTGCAGTGATATAAACTTTCTTTTTTTTTTTTAATGTGCATGTTATTATCATAATTATTATTTCACAAATCATTCATCTTTTGTACAATATTCTGTCATTTTTGATGTCATTTCAGTTACACAGCCATTTCAGAATATACACTCAGTCTCATATTTTCAGACAAAACCATATGGTGAGTCAAAATTGTAATGAGCCAAGCAGTCTACCACATTGCAAAAACATTAAAATAACTAATGGTTGGCTATTACTTGCAAGGATTTAATGTTGCATGTGCAGTGATGCTCTTGAGGCCATATCATTTACTGAAATCATATTTTTCTAACTTTTCCATTTAATGTTTCATGATTCATGTTACTTGTAAAACTTCAGAGGAATTGTCAACAAAACTAAATGGTTAAAATTTTTAGAAACTTTTAATTTCATGTTTGATAAATTAAATTATTTGTTTGCAGGTTTCCAAACACTTTTGCTTGCCAGATACAAAACTGCTATATACATAATTAAAAGGAGCTCAGACATTTTAAAGATATATATCGTGTATCCATTACATTTAATAATCAATCATGTTTTGTATATATATTCCATTGTAGAAGTCGCTTCAGGAATACGGCAATGTGAGAATGTAATGCAGTATCAGATAAAACCAAATGATCCTCAGATAAAACCAAATGCCTCTGAGATAAAACCAAATAGCTCTACAGTTTCTGAAAAAATCTCAGCACAGCAAGTGAGTAGTCCAAATGTACTTATAATTGGCAGTACTAGTTTCCTTGGTTCACGATTAGCTTTAGGTCTTCATAATATGGGATATCAAGTAACACTCAGAGATGATTTGATTGGCTTACCATTAGAACCTATGACTTGGTACAGACGAGATAAACTTGTGGAAAAGGGTTTAATACCCAAATATGTGAATTTCACCAACGATGAAATAGTAAAATCATTAATAAGCGAACATAGAGAAGGTGTTATAATTTATGTACCCTCTCTACTATTTGATGGGAAAAGTGAAGAAAATGATTTATATAATTATCTGAAATCTTCACAATTACTAGTGAATTTTATAATTTTATTAGAGAAGGCAAAATCATATTCTTTGAAGTTCTTATTTCTTACACTGCAAGATAATAAACTACCTTCCATTCAAAAAGCATTATTGAAAACATTTGAACTATCATTATACTATTATGAACATAGTAATAAATTTAGTACAACAACAGTAAAACTTGATGGTATCTATGGGCCATGGCAAGGGAAAAGAAAAGATTGCGTGTATTGTCCATTAACTGATAAAGTATTCATTGATGACGTAATAAAAAAAATTATAGTATCAATGAAATGTAGTGAATTATATTCTACAGACCTTTTAATAAGTGATACATTCATTGACACAATTACAACAAATCCAGATAATATCATCAAAACACAGAAATGGATTAGTGAGTATTCCACATTTCTTCAACTCCCAAAAAAGAATGTTATTATGTCGTCTTATTTCACAATTTCAAAGAATGTTCCTAATAAGAGCTATTACATTCTACCAAATTTATTTCAATTCTTTGAAGCATGGTTTTTAACTGGTAAACAGTTTGGAGTTCATTTTGTTATCTTTCATGATAGCCTGAATGAACAGTTTCAAAATAACTTAATGGAACTTTATCCTGGACATGTTGAATTTGTAAAAGTGAACAGTCTAAATAGGAGAAGTACCAATGATGCAAGATTTTATGAAGAATATGACTATCTTTTAAGTCATCCTGAGATCAATAAAGTTCTTCTGACTGACTGTAGGGATGTCATATTTCTAAAAGATCCTTTTAAAGTTATGGATGTAATTGGTGATTACTTGTACATGGGAATTGACAAGCCATTTTATCGTTCATTAGTAGGTAGTGGCTGGGGTAACAAGGTTATAAAACCATGTCATCGGTCAGAAATCAATAGTGATGCTGCAAATCGTTATCCTTTACATAATGCAGGAGTAATCGGAGGTACTAGACATGTGATGTTAGCTTATTTAACACTGTTGATACACTACTTTGACAAAACTCCTCACAATATAAACTGTAACATGGGCACAACAGGACTAGTGACTGAAAAACACTTCAGTAATGACTATTTCTCTGGTTATCCATTTCAAGCTGTAACTGAATTATCATTAGCTATCCCACAAGGACTTGCAATTAGACACAAAAGGACTGGAGAAGTTTGACATTATTCGATTACATAATAATTATATTTTAATTTCACATGGACATGAAAGCTATTGTATTATTCATGAGCATGGTATACACATAAATTATTAATTTTTGTTTGTATTTGAGGCACCTTATTAGGAAATGTTTTGTGAAAATAATTGACATAATAAAAAGTATATGGAATAATTTTGTGTTCAGTGTTAGCAGAGTTTGTTGCACTTAAATCCTATAGTAATGGAGTAAGAGGACCATGCTATATTTATGTGACAAAGAAAACAACTAAATGATCTTTGATATGTGTTTCATACAAAATCACAAATGATATGTGTATATAATATATATATACTGTACTAACTTCACCTTTTCTCTTGGCTTGGTCAGGGACAAAGGGCAAGTAGACTTGGTCGTTCTTTGGTAGCTACTACAACAAAAATTAAATATAGTACTGCATTTTTATTTTAGTTCTAGTGCAAAAACAAGTAGAACTAAAATTATTCTAAGTAGAGTACTAGGAAGAAAATCCTTTCATAATTGGACTAAAATTAATTTGTATAGAACTAATTATAATAATACTATACAACTAAAATATATGTGTATACATGATTGCTGTATAGCATCGAATTGTTTCAATCATTGATATTACTACAAGAATAATAAAAAACATTTCCAATAATTTGAAGATGTAGGAATGTCAAAACCCAAAAAGCATATTCAAACATGGAAGTGCTGGAATCATTAAACAAACCACTTCCATATAACCCTACATAAGTACAGCTCTTTATATTTTGCTGTATTAAGTACTTATGTAGGGTTATATGGAAGTGGCTTGTTTAATTTTGGGTCCCACCTAACCTTGTTTGCATGCTTTTTGGGTTTTGACATCCCTACATCTTCTATCATTTTATCGGAAATGTTATTTATTATTCTTGTTTCCATTGTTTTTTTTTCTGAATGGTCTGAATATTGTTTGTAGATTGCAGAAATACTGGTGTAAGTTATATCAGTATCATATGAAATCATCCTTGAGTTCTACTCAAATTGATGTTGATGACTGGACAGGGCAAGGGCAGCCAAAGCTTATACAACGGGACTTTAAACGCCTTTGCATACAACCATTAAATTTACTTGATAGAAAGGTTATTCTTCATAACAACCAGATTTCTAATGCCACTTGAAAAACCTATCAACTTGTTGAACCCTGTCGTACCACATTACCCATCTATAGGGGAAGTGGTAGAGATTATTCCACGAATATGGTATTGGTGGAATCAGTTGACGATGTCAATCAGAAATTTAATGGATATCGACTTGTAAAAGTTGGAGGATGTAATCCAAGATACAAGAAAGCTAACTTCATTACATATTGTATTACATTTGTTGTGTGTAAAGTTGAACATACTGTTAATGCTGGATGTATATATTGTAAATAATTTAATTAATGTGTATTACAGAACAGAATTGAGTATTGATATTTCGATTATATATGATGTCAATAAAATACAGTATTTTGATAAATAACTTCATGATGAAGTGCAGAAGATAATTTAACATGGGTAACTCCACAATAGCTATAACATTGGTGCCGTAACTCTGATAATGGTACATCCAGCAGTCTGAAATAAATAGTAATTACTAACAAAAATAAAATTAGTATTATACTGACAAACCTTGCAAGATAAAAATGAATCAAGTTTTTATGGCAAACATAAATCTTTGATTTTATGTCCGATGTGTATGTAAGCACAGACTGTAAAGAACCTTTTGCTCTTTCAAAAAAGTTGTATAACGTAAATGATTTTACATGTATTGTTTTTAGCAAGCCTCACAGCAAATTGATTTTCTTCCATTACGAAAGAAGGATTTCTATCGAATCCCACCTCCCTAAATATGTCTGTATATTCTACTCTAATGTCATCCCTGAAATCTGTATCTTGTAGTAAAATGCGTTGTCTGTTTCACCCAAGTTAATGTTGATGAGTATACGTAAATTGGTCTTTGAAATTGTTGTATTAACTTTTCTCCCGTTTTCCTAGCTTGTTGTTGTCCCGAATAAGTTAAAGTGCAATCACTGTCATCATTCATATGGAAGTATTTTCTAAAGTAAATGTCTATATTGTTCATTTTGAATTTTTTCACTACTATTCTATAGTGAATGTTAATTTTCTATAAAATAATCTTGATAGTATTTATATTTACCTCTAGATCTTTTGGTTTCAATTTAGGGACAACTTGATCTTCCATTTCTTAATACCTTGCAGTCACATGGAGCTACTAAATTACAACCAAGTGTTGATGAGATTTTGATTAGGTGACATGTTACCATGGTAACAACTTCTATAGAAGTTTGGAGAGGATGGACTTAGAGACAGCAAATGATACTAATGTATATACATTATCTATATAGAATAATATATGTACAGTTGAGTGCATTATTGTCAGTACCGTTCATGAGAATCTGCTATAAGTACATACATGTATATAATGGAAACTAGTTATAAGTGATAATAAATCATATGTAGGCTACTTCTTTTACTTTCAAGATAAGCGATGTATCAGCATTTTATTACATTTCTCACACCTGTTAAACATCATTGAAAAGATTTTCTTTTTACACCGTGACGACATTGCTTTGCCCGAGTACAACTCTAGTAATGAAAAGATATTACATACATAATTATAATTATATAAATTAATGTGATTTATAATTACATTTTAAGATGTGGAATATGAAATCAAAAACACAATTGTTGTAAAATTCATTCTAGAAAGCAAATTTGCAAACCTTGTAAATTTGTAATATGAATTTTGTTTCCTGTGTTCTACAATTGCAAACACGTAAAATTTAGTACTCATGTGTTTATCAAATTTTGAATTGATTAATGGAATAGAACAAGATTCATTATTCATAGAATTCAATTTTAGTGCTACACCATTAATCAATTCTATTGTTATTATTATTATTTGTTATTATTATTATTTCACTTTTTTCCCAGGTTCAAATATTTATGAATTCTTCATTAATTGTTTGCCTCCTGAAACTAATGTGATGATCTTACAAATCCTATTTCATCAGTAAGTTCATGCACACATATGTACTACCAAGATTAACACAATGGCAGTAGTATAGGAGCATACTTGTACACTATGAGGTGATTAATATGAGAGATATCATATGATGCAAGGAAATAACATTGATATACTGGAATAATGCCTGATGGACAGAGAGTTTAAAATGCAACACACCATGAAGGATTGTTGGTTTAGGAAAGTTCAGCTTACTATATCATTTGTTAAGATTTGAACCATATCCTCTAGGACTATGGTGTGTTACCTAGACCCTAAGATCAAGAGGGTGGGCCTATAGCTAGCTTTGGGATTGAAGGGCATGATCAACTTATTTCCTATAGAAGTGGCATCATAAAGTATGAGTACAAGCCAATATCTATAGCCACTGTAATTAGAGACTCATAAGCTATATTTGAAAATGAGGGTTTTTTTTAGAATGGCTAAACGTTTTGATTAGGCTGTGGTCAATATTCAATAATTTTCTGTGTGACTTTGTTGTTGTACCCCACCACTGCCTACTTACTTTCAAGTGGCATGCAATATATATGAGATGCTTACAATCCTTTAAGAATTTGATTGCCTAGAATGTTTAATGACTATAACATGAAGAAGCACCAAGCATTGCACTTAGGAATATAAATGTAGGCGAGTATTCTTTGTGGAGATCAGATTGGAGAGTAATAATTTAGAAATGTAACATGAAGACAAACAGTATAAACTTCACAAAAGCATTTGTACTTATAGAACTTCATTTGCTACTAGATATTTATACAAATCAGTAATGATAAGTAATGATGTTAATTTTAAAAAGGTTGTTACAAGTCATTGCTAGTTATTTAATATGAGCATAACATGTAGTTCAAGTGGCCAATTGAAATATATTTGGTGAGTTAGTAGAATCTAAGAGAGTGTAAATGATGTGTTATAATAGTGTAAACGTTTGTGTTGAGCCATTAAGAGTTAGTGGTGCAGGTTCAATTATCCTTACATATTGTTATTGTGTAAACTATTGCATGCATTTCAATTGTGGATTGGAATCTTTCTATCTTGGCTATTGAAATATTGGTTCAGAATATATTTATGGACCCTTATTCTTCCTTGCTCTTCATAGTCAATTACTATTAGGACAATACCCATCTCTGGACAAAATAATGTGTGTATTTGCAGCAAGTGTTCTACTTTAATTTGTATAACACGTTTGGTTTCATTCCACGGTATTTCTTTGCATCAGTCAATCCTCTTTTATATTATATCCTTCCAGTTCCTAAATCCTATTATGTTTATAGTTCCCTCACTTCAGTGTCCCAGAATATTCCTTACACTTCATTGACTTTCAATACAGGCTATGTGCATTTAAGCTTATTCTGGTATCTTATTGATTGCTTATTTTATTAAGCTTATCGACTAAGTTTTTGTGTCACTTAGTCAACTTTAATTATTTATAGTAACAAGATATATAGAGAAAAATGCCTATGATTGCTTTGTGGCGTCCAGTATTCAGTAATCATGGCAGATTTTACCATGCTTGAAACGCAACAGCCTATTATTTTGATTATCTACTCTCCTTACCTTTTAAAGGATCTTGTAGAACTTTAGGAACATATTTCAGGTATAATAGCTAGCTATTAGTTCCAGTTTCTATGTAAGTTTCCATTCATCTATATATCCATCCATCCATCCATCCATCCAACCATCCATCCATCCATCCATCCATCCATCCATCCATCCATCCATCCATCCATCCATCCATCCATCCATCCATTCATCCATTCATCCATCCATCCATTCATCCATTCATCCATCCATCCATAAATAAAGTAAATTCAATCTCACACTTGGGAATGCAGTTTATCATGTATTTAATATCAGGTATTTTCATACTGATAGACTGTTAAAATCCAATGACAAACACATTTTTTTCACTGTTCAGATTAGAATTATCCTTCAAATACAAACAAAAATTAATAATTTATGTGTATACCATGCTCATGAATAATACAATAGCTTTCATGTCCATGTGAAATTAAAATATAATTATTATGTAATCGAATAATGTCAAACTTCTCCAGTCCTTTTGTGTCTAATTGCAAGTCCTTGTGGGATAGCTAATGATAATTCAGTTACAGCTTGAAATGGATAACCAGAGAAATAGTCATTACTGAAGTGTTTTTCAGTCACTAGTCCTGTTGTGCCCATGTTACAGTTTATATTGTGAGGAGTTTTGTCAAAGTAGTGTATCAACAGTGTTAAATAAGCTAACATCACATGTCTAGTACCTCCGATTACTCCTGCATTATGTAAAGGATAACGATTTGCAGCATCACTATTGATTTCTGACCGATGACATGGTTTTATAACCTTGTTACCCCAGCCACTACCTACTAATGAACGATAAAATGGCTTGTCAATTCCCATGTACAAGTAATCACCAATTACATCCATAACTTTAAAAGGATCTTTCAGAAATATGACATCCCTACAATCTGTCAGAAGAACTTTATTGATTTCAGGATGACTTAGAAGATATGCATATTCTTCATAAAATCTTGCATCATTGGTACTTCTCCCATGTAGACTGTTCACTTTTACAAATTCAACATGTCCAGGATAAAGTTTTATTAAATTATTTTGAAACTGTTCCTTCAGGCTATCGTGAAAGATAACAAAATGAACTCCAAACTGTTTACCAGTTAAAAACCATGCTTCAAAGAATTGAAATAAATTTGGTAGAATGTAATAGCTCTTATTAGGAACATTCTTTGAAATTGTGAAATAAGACGACATAATAACATTCTTTTTTGGGAGTTGAAGAAATGTGGAATACTCACTAATCCACTTCTGTGTTTTGATGATATTATCAGGATTTGTTGTTATCATGTCAATGGATATATCATTTCTCAAAACTTCTGTACAATGTAATTCACTACATTTCAATGATACAGTAATTCTTTCAATTATATCGTCAATGAATAATTTATCAGTCAATGGATGATATGCAAAACCTGATCCTTTCCCTTGCCATGGCCCATAAATGCCATCAAGTTCTAGTGTTGCTGTACTAAATTTATTACTATGTTCATAATAGTATAACGATAATTCAAATGTTTTCAATAATGCTTTTTGAATGGAAGGCAGTTTATTATCTTGCAGTGTAAGAAATAAGAACTTTAAAGAATAGGATTTTGCCTCCTCCAATAAAATTATAAAATTCACTAGTAATTGTGAAGATTTCAGATAATTATATAAAACATTTTCTTCACTTTTGCCATCAAATAGTAGAGAGGGTACATAAATTATAACACCTTCTCTATGTTCACCTATTAATGATTTTACTACTTCATCGTCGGTGAAATTCACATATTTGGGGATTAAACCCTTTTCCACAAGTTTATCTCGTCTGTACCAAGTCATAGGTTCTAATGGTAAGTTAATCAAATCGTCTCTGAGTGTTACTTGATATCCCGTATTATGAAGACCTAAAGCTAATCGTGAACCAAGGAAACTAGTACTGCCAATGATAAGTACATTTGGACTAGTCAACTGCTTAACTGAAACAGTTTCTATAGTGGCATATATACAAGATTATGAAATATAATGGACACACACTATGTATATAGCATGTTTCCCTCCATTTATGTGATACTCTATAGGTACATGTATAAGGTGTGGCAATGCATGGGTCCAGGCATCCTTAGGAATTTACTCTTGGCTCTCTCTCTCTCTCTCTCTCTCTCTCTCTCTCTCTCTCTCTCTCTCTCTCTCTCTCTCTCTCTCTCTCTCTCTCTCTCTCTCTCTCTCTCTCTCTCTCTCTCTCTTTCTCTGAATCAACATATTGACTTACCATCTTGTTTTATGTGATATGAGGTTGATAATAGGTTCTCAAATTGCTGTGTAACTGAAATGGTATCTAAAAATGACATTTAAAAAATCGTTTATTATGAAAATAATATTAATTTTGTGGTTGCCAATTTAATTTAATA
Source organism: Petrosia ficiformis (assembly GCA_947044365.1). Classification (NCBI taxonomy): domain Eukaryota; kingdom Metazoa; phylum Porifera; class Demospongiae; order Haplosclerida; family Petrosiidae; genus Petrosia; species Petrosia ficiformis. The sequence goes on from OX345636.1 coordinate 3,926,547, forward strand.
TGTAATTATATAGGTATATAATGTGTGAGTGTAAGCAATTCTTAGTTTTATAATCACCGAAACAATGTTATGTTAAGAAAAGAGAGCTAACAACCAAGGACACAAAATGGATATTTTGGTTTCCAAAATGTTTCGTTAACAAAATAAATGTTTTTCTGAGTGTAATGCAAAGGAATAAACTTGCACACGTCCTTAGACAGGACAAACCTAGTGCTTATATTTCTTAATAACTACATTATCAATGAACAAATTAAACATTAAGAATTATCACTCTGACTACAAGCCAGAATGCAAGACTACAGACACTACCTTGGTAAGAGAAATTGGCAACCACAAAATTAATATTATTTTGTTGAGATATGACATCTTTGTCATGGAAAATATGATACAGTAAGTGAATTCAATGTTTTGAAAATAATGTTGCATTAAGCGAAATGCCGTAATAACTATTTACTTTATCAGCTATAGATAATCACACACAACAACTTCTATAAATATATGTTTCACATAATTTTATTGACCAAAACATTTTATAAAATCACTTTTATCACTGCCAAATAGAATTAGTGTCTGTTAATGGAGTTAAAAGGATTTACCAATTAGTTGGTTGTTCAGGATACATACATGTAACACCATAGTTACTTTGTACTAAGGAAAGGTTATTTTTACAATTACTAGTTTTAGGACTAGTATATAAAGTACACGTCATAATAAAGCATATTTACAAAATACCAATACAATGTATACAGTATATATAGCATTATATTAGTTAGGGATGGGCAATAATTCAATCGCAATATTATTCCATTGCAATAATCATATTGCATCATTTTGGTCTGCCAATGTTATCACAGTGGCAAATGCTGTCTTGCTACAATTAAATAATAGCTTTAATATATGCAGTTGAAAAATACTACAACACTTAATTTAGAGCTGTATGCTCTCAAAACAAGAATCAGAAGTGTCATTTTTTTTTAAAATGAGCTGTTTTTGCTATCATAACAGTATCAATGAAAAGTTGCGATATTGCAATAAACACAAGTCACCTTTAGGCAATAATCGCAAACTTAATTTTCAATATTGCTCAAGCCTAGTATACAAATAACATGTGGTATATTGTAATCATACCCATTCTAACACATGCAAAATATCAAAATTAATGTTGCTTATTTTCAGAATAATTACCGTGTACACAAATTTGTACTTATAAAAACAAATAATATCTGTTGTATCTAAATTACTGTGGGATTCTTTATTATGTAATGTACTTTATATACTAGTTAATATAGATATATATCTCTAGGAGCATATTATTAATATTGAAACTCATGTAACCAAACATGGCTTAAATTAATGTTTACAGTAATTTAATTGGTCTTGTAGGATATAATCCTATAACGTTTCCTTATCCTGTCCAATAGATTTACAAATAAGCAGACAAATATTAAATCATTGCAGGTTTCCAAACCTTCTTCGTGCATCTAATATGAGATTTAGGTATGATATATATTTTTACATACTTTATTACAATTTACAAACCACAGAATACAATGAATGCACTAAAGTGCAGAACTCTCGCTAGCTACTGCTAAACAGCATGGCTTTAGAACAACTTTGCCTAAGTGACATATTGGAACAGTCAGGAACACACCATTCGTATCAACACTAAGAAGTCAGTAGTACATCATGAATATGCAAATTATGGGGATAGCATGGCCATCAGATCTCTTGAGAACTAGCGAATTTCTGGACAAAACTTCACAAATAGCTGTATAAACACTCATTAGGACAATAGACAAAGCTCAACAAACAAAGCTTCAAAGAGACAAAAGTTAGTGGTTTAGTGTTTTCTGCTGACATTAGCAAAAATGAACAAATTTCATGGCGAGAGATCGACGAGAATTTACACGGTTGTTTCTCTGTAACAAGATGAGTTCAGAACAAATCCTTTAAATGTCGATATATAGCGTCTTCAACCATGTGTCAGCAAATTAGTATCATCAGGTATTTGCAAAGTTTACATGGTAACACACAGACAGACAGACAGACACACACACACACACACAAACCGTTTACTATAACTGTTAGATGTGCACTACAAATTGTTGACCTTTAAATTGACTGTACTTTGTTTATCTTTATGTAAACACTTAAGTTTAATTAGTCTGGTTGTAAGAACTTGTTAAAACCTGTCTCTTAATTAGTTTTGATGTACATGTGCTTTGAAATCTGGAATCTTCCAGAATCTTCTTAGCTTTACGATTCATTTTTGTAATGTGTTCAGTGTATAAGTATTGTGTTCAGTTTATAAGTCTTGTGATCGGTCTATAAGTCTGTAAATTCTAAAAACCATAATCTAACAGGTTATGGCCCAGCTTGCTAGACTGCTGTGCAGTCTACAATGATGTCAGAATCAAGGACTGTCACTATTGTTCCTCTCAACGGGTCTAACTACCTTACATGGAAGCTACAGTGTAAGATGGCACTGGAGTTTGGGGCATCGTAAATGGCTCTGAGCGGGCTCCTGAAGAAGGATCAGATGCTCACCGCAAATACGCTACTCGTAGAGATCGAGCACTGGCCACTATCGTTCTCTCTATTGATCTATCTTTGTTGTATCTGGTAGGGGATCCTGATGACCCAGCCGATGTTTGGAAGAAGCTTGGCAATCAGTTCCAAAAAAGTCATTGGCGAACAAATTGCAATTGAGGAAGCATCTTCATACTCTACGACTGCAAGAAGGTGATTCAGTTCAAACACATATTAAGGAGATCGCTGAAATTTTTAACAAACTGTCAATTATTGGAGATGCAATCTCTAAAGAAGATTGTGTTGTCTGTCTTCTTGCTAGTCTTCCTGATTCGTTCAACACCCTTGTAATTGCGCTTGAAGCAAATACTGAAGTACCAACCATGGAGGTAGTAATTGAACGCTTGCTGTACGAAGAGAGGAAGAGGACCGAGCGTGATACTACCAGTGGGAAGATCGAGGGAGCCATGACTGTGAAACAAAAGAGGAGAGGACCCAGATGTTATAACTGTCAGAACTATGGACACAACCAACGAAACTGTCCTCAAGTGTTAAAAACCAATGCAAGGGACGAAAGAAACCCACGTAATAAATCTTGGAGAAAGGAGACAAAGCAGAAAGTCAATAAAATGGATGTAACCACCAATGACTCAGATGGTGATGTTGGCCTAACAGTAACACACCATAAACTAAACTCTGTAGGTGTCACAGAAACTGGTTGTTCAGATTGCTGGATAATCGCAACGTGCCACATTTGTCATGAGAGAGAACTGTTTACATGCTTGAAGACACTGAAGGCGAAGCAAGAGGTTACCCTTGGTGATGGTCGAAGCCTACAAGCAACTGGCTCTGGAACTGTTGAGTTGGAGCTGGTGCTGCCCAATGGAGAGCCAAAGAAGACCACATTGCACGATGTCCTTTCAGGACTATCATATAATTTGCTCAGTGTTGTCAAGATGACTGATAGAGGAAGGAAAGTCAGTTTTTGTGAGTCCTGGTGTCAGGTTGTTGATAATAGAAAACGTGTTGTTGCCTGTACGAAGAAAAAGGGAGGACTCTATCACCTCATATTCACCCACTCAACACATCACGTAGTAAACATGGTGGAGTCAAAGGAGACTCTCTGGCATCGACGACTTGGACATCTTGGAGAGAATAACCTCAAGCAAATGGCCTGTGAAGACCTAGTACTGGGATTCAACTATGACATCAAAATCTGTTGGATTCTGTGAGTCATGTGTAAATGGAAAAATCCATAGATGTCGTATCCCAACCACTGATCGTAGAAGAGGAGAAGAACCTCTTAGCATTGTCCACAGTGATGTTTGCGGAAAGGTGAACACAAAATCACTGGGAGGAAATGAGTATTTTCTCACGCTTATTGATGATAATACTCATTTCACATGGGTATATGTTCTGAAGCACAAGTATGAGGTGTTTCAACAGTTTTTGAAGTGGAAAGCCATGGTGGAGAAGAGCTCAGGATACAAGCTGAAGGTGTTGCGAACGGACAATGGGGGAGAGTTTACCCCAACAGAATTTCAAGAATATCTACAACAAGAGGGCATTACGCATGAGTTGACAGTGCCGAAAACGCCAGAACAAAATGGAGTTGCAGAGCGAATGAATAGGACTCTTGTTGAAACCACACACTTGATGTTATTTGGAGCTAAGCTACAACAGAGATTCTGGTCTGAGGCCCTATCAACTGCCGTCTACTTAAGGAATCGTATTCCAACCAAAGCTGTGAAGAATATAACACCATACGAAGCCTGGTTTGGTGAGAAACCACGAGTAGACAATCTGCGTGTGTTTGGCAGTACTGTTTATGCACATATACCAAAAGATGAGAGAGGAAAATTAGACTCAAAGGCACAAAAATGTGTTCTTTTGGGATATGGTAGCGAAACAAAAGTATATCGTCTGTATGACCAAACGAAGAAGCGAGTTTTCCTAAGTCGTGATGTTATCTTTAATGAGCAGGAGGTTAATGGACTCAGTGATGAATCACTGAATTCTGAAGAACTGTTGCCATTGGTCAAAGTGCAACTACCAAGTCTTGAAACCTCCAATGATGAGTCAACCAAAGAGACTGAGGCAGAGTGTGAAGAGCACAGAGGGTAGAAACTCCAATTGTGAAAGAGTGAGACAGAGGCCTGACTACTATGGAGTATGGGTGAATTGTGTTGAACAATTGGATCCAGAACCAACTAGTGTTACTGAAGCCTTGTCTAGTCCTGAGAAGGAAGAGTGGAAGAAGGCCATGAATGGTGAAATGGAATCAATTAGTGACAACAAGGTATGGGAACTAGTAGAATTGCCAGAAGGGAAAAGAGTAGTTGGATCCAAATTGGTTTTCAAGCGTAAAGTAGGAGCTAATGGTGTTATAGATCGTTACAAAGCTCGTCTAGTAGCTCAAGGTTTTTCCCAACGTTTTGGTGTAGATTATGACGAGACATTCTGCCCTGTTGTACGTTTTGAGTCTCTTCATACCTTGATTGCAGCAGCTGTCCAGAAAGGCTTGATGATCCATCAAATGGACGTAAGAGCAGCCTTTTTGAATGGAAAAATTGAGGAGGAAGTGTACATGAGGCAACTGGAAGGTTTTGTTGAAAGTGGAAAACAACATCTGGTCTGCAAACTGAAGCATAGCTTGTATGGGTTGAAACAAGCTCCAAGATGTTGGAACTCGGTATTAGACAAAAGTCTAAAGCAGTCGCCCAGTGATCCTTGTGTGTATATATCATCAGGAGGAGCTGATTCCCTCATTATCGGTGTCTATGTAGATGACATTGTGATTTGTGGAAATGATGGTAGTTGTATTGCAGAGGTCAAGAAATCTTTTTCTAAGAAGTTTAAGGTCAAAGATCTTGGAGAGCTCAAGTACTTCCTTGGAGTGAACGTCATCCAGAATGGTCACAAGGGAACTGTATGGCTCGGTCAACAAACCTACACAGAGATTGTGCTCAAGAAGTTTGGTTTGGATAATGCCAAAAGTATAAGTTCACCACTGATAGTAGTGAGCTTGTGGATCCATCTCTTTATCAATTGGCCGTAGGAAAGTTGTTATATCTGGCTACAAAAATAAGACCCGACATCTCCTTTGCTCTGGGCAATGTTGCCAGATATTGTTCCAAACCAACCCGAGAGCATTGGACGGCTGTCAAACGTATCTTCAGGTACTTGAAGGGCACATGAAGTCTTGGACTGCTGTATCAGCCTCAAAGCTCAAGAAAACTGATTGGCTACTGTGATGCAGATTGGGGAGGAGATTGTGATGATTATAAATCCACCTCTGGATTCGGCTTTGAGATTGGAGGTACATTGGTCAGTTGGAGAAGTAGAAAACAACCTTGTGTAGCCTTGTCGACAATGGAGGCTGAATATATAGCACTTGCTAGAACAGGACAAGAGGCAGTTTGGCTGCAGGAACTGTATCAACAGCTGGACACAGAACAGACAGGACCAACTCTAATCTATGAGGATAATCAATCGACTATTGCCATGTCGAAGAACCCGCAATTTCATGGCAGAGCAAAGCACATTGGAATCAAGTTCCATTTTATTCGAGAGCAAGTAGCTAACAAGAAAGTTGAATTGAAATATTGCCGAACAGATGAGATGCTAGCAGATATGTTCACCAATGGACCTGGAACTAAGAAGTTTGTAAAGCTACGTGAACTAATTGGACTCAAAGATCAAACTGATTGCAGTGAGGAGGAGTTTTAGATGTGCACTACAAATTGTTTGACCTTTAAATTGACTGTACTTTGTTTATCTTTATGTAAACACTTAAGTCTAATTAGTCTGGTTGTAAGAACTTGTTAAAAGCTGTCTCTTAATTAGTTTTGATGTACATGTGCTTTGAAATCTGGAATCTTCCAGAATCTTCTTAGCTTTACGATTCATTTTTGTGAAGTGTTCAATGTATAAGTATTGTGTTCAGTCTATAAGTCTTGTGTTCAGTCTTTAAGTCTGTAAAATTAATTCTAAAAACCATATTCTAACAATAACCCTCCGCCTACGCGGTCGGGTTAATAATTTCATGCTTGAGTAAGAACAAAAACATCCTGATATAACCCTAACAATGTCAGTACACCTGACGTAATTCTTATACCATATGAGACTATATAAATGCAACATAATTTCGTGACTTCTTATAAGAAGAAACAACCATTCATTGCTAACCAATAAATTAGTAATATTAACTATTTTACTTTGCACTGTAACCAAGCAAATATTCTGTTCAGTAACTTTATGGAATAGTTCATGTTGTAATTGTGCATAGTAACTATGTAATAACTAGAACTAAGATTTCAAGTCTGGTTTTAAGATTTTGAATGCATTATTACCCTAGCTGTGACGCATAGGCAGAAGGGTATTGTAATGAGTTCATGAACAAAAATGAAATGGAGCTATTCAAGGGATGATCCTTTTTTTGAACAAAAAATAATTTCTTAGTGAGCAATTTGAGTGACTCATCTGGCAACACTGTCCACGATGTTTGCATCCCCATCAGATTGCAAGAAAGTTAATTTAATGCATTCTTGTTCTGTGATGTTATATAAAAGCTTTGGAGTGCAGGAAATATATCAGTTAAGTCATGCCCACTTGTGCTTTCAGGGATTATCTAATATCACTTACTTAAAGAACCCTATAGATATTATAGTTTACACCCCTAAAACATAGTATCAAAGCCACTATCTGAAGGTAGGTGGGAGTTTGCATGGGATAGTTTTGATTTAGGATTATACTGTTGAAATGGTGGAGTGGCCCTCTTATACACACAAAGATAGGTGCTTGCTTATCCATCTGGAAATAAACTGCAGATATGCAACTTTCTTGCAAATGTGCTGACCAATAAATTAGTTACTTTAACAATTTTGTTTTTAGAGTGTAAATTCTGTTTTTGCAGTGTAGTAACCACAAGTGTTGTGGAAACAAAATTAGTGACAAAATGATCTTTTGTTAACCAAATCTTAAGTAATATGCAAAGGAATAAACAATCAATGATTAAATTAAAAATTAAGATTTATTACACTGTGAAAATGAACCCGTTATTTAAATCCTCATTTGGTTCTCAAGTGCAGTATTGATAATATGGTTCTGAGGTATAAACTATATATTATTGTAAATTCTCATTCAATTATCTGTGGAAACTGGAGAGCAAAGGTATTTGTTGACAAATTCCATGACTTTGTCTTTTTAAGGTTGTAGTCTTTTCCGTGGGCGGATGCTACTCCAATCAGTTTCTAGTCTTGCAAGCTTCTTGCTGCATACAATCTGGTTCCATTCTGTATTTTTTGGAAGCCACACCTGTTGTAATATATGTAATTAGTCATGTTGTAAATATGTTGTACATATGTTTAGTCTTTGATGTTTAATTATCTAATTTACAGTCTTCAGTTATACTAACATGTGTGCTTTGAGTTTTATATTTACCACCTGTCTTTTCTTGTTATTAATGTACCTTGTACTTTTGTCAGTTGTGACAGCTGCTTTTGTTTACTGTAAGGCCTGTTAGTACATAAGGCTCAGTTTTCTTTTATTTATTTATATACAGGTTATCAATATATTCTACAAGTCATAACTCTGTTAAACTTTGCGGCGACTACCCTCTCGCACTGGTTGTTGATTATTTACAACAGGTTATGAGCCCAGCACTCTGGTAGACTTACCGCATAACAACAGAGGATTGCAGAAGTCTTTCTTGCAGTGGTAAAGTGAACTGTGCTGTCGAACTGATCGGAGCGTTTCTGGAAACACTGAGTCATAAACGTGAGAATGGCTGGAACAGTGGATGAAAAATGGTCAATTGACAAGCTGGACAGTTCAAATTGGACAACATGGAAGTTCCAAATGCGTCACTTGCTGTTGGCAAAGGGACTTTGGGGACTTGTAGACGGTACAGAGGAGCTCGCAGAAAACGCAAATGGTCAAGTACGAGCTGATTTTCTGAGACGGTCACAAAAGGCACTTTCTTCGATAGTTATGGCTGTCAGCACTCCTCAACTGTATCTGATAACTTCGTGTGAGCAACCAAACGATGCTTGGGATACTTTACGTAACCACTTCGAGCGAGACACATTGTCAAACAAGCTGTTCTTAAAGAAACAGTACTTCCGTATGGAAATGAAACACGGTACGTCCAATCGAAAAGCACCTCAAACACATGAAGGAAATAACAAATCGACTTGCAGCAATCGGTGCTCCGATTTCAGAGGAGGATCAAGTGGTGACGCTGTTGGGCAGTTTGCCACGAAGCTACTCCACTCTGGTTACGGCATTGGAAGCCCGTATAGAGGATGCGAGTTTGAGTTTTGTTCAGCAGGCTCTAATTCATGAGGAGCGGAAACTGAATGGACATCCGAATCGTGAAGACAGATCGTTGTCTGCATTGGTGGGTGTACAGAATAAAGCTAAATCTCGGAAGATGAAGTGTTTTAACTGTGGTAAACCTGTACATTTTCGCCGTGATTGTACCAAAAAGGTGGAACAAGATCATCACTCAAAGACAGCACATAAAGCCAAAACAGTTAAAAAGAAACACTTGAATTCAGACTCAGAATCTGACGTAGATCCCGATAGTTCTGGAGCCTTTGCAGCATCAGTTGGAACAATGAAAAACTCTCAGATGGATAAATGGCTCGTGGATTCTGGAGCCTCAAGTCATATGACACGAGAAAAGGAGATTTTGTCAGATTACCGACAATTTGAAAAGCCTGAAAAGGTTGGACTGGGAGATGGCAGAACAGTAGATGCAGTTGGTGTCGGAAACGTTTATGTAGAGATGGTGTTTGGAATCAGTAAGCCTAAGAAGTATGTAATATGTCAAGTGTTGTATGTTCCCAAACTTACTTGTAATTTGTTTTCAGTAAGAGCAGCTGCCGTTAAGGACAAATACATTAAGTTTGGTCACACAAAATGCTGGATCCGAGATAGCAGTGGAAATTTGTGTGGTATGGGTTCGCTTGTGGATAATTTATATCACCTGGATTGTAAACCAGTCTCTATGGAACTTGCATCTATAGTGTCAAAGGAACACAATGACCTCGATCTGTGGCACCAGCGGTTAGGACACATCAATGGAAGCAAACTGAAGGAGATTGCTCGTAAAGGAATTCTCAAGGATTTGAAGATTCCACTAACTGCAGAATTGTCTTTCTGTGAAGGATGCGTTGAAGGCAAAATGTTCAGGAAACCCTTCAAGTCACTTGGAGAAATTCGTTCAACCAGAAGACTTGAGCTAGTGCACAGTGACGTGTGTGGTCCCATGCAGACAGAGTCAATCGGTGGAAAAAGATACTTCGTAACTTTTATTGATGATTACTCTCGTTGCTGCTCCATCTATTTCTTGAAATACACATCTGAAGTACTTGAAAAGTTTAAAGAATTCGCAGCAATTACAACAAACCAAAGTGGCCAAAGAATCAGAACATTGCGAACAGACAATGGTGGTGAGTATGTATCAGAAGAGTTCACAACGTATCTGAAGTTGAAAGGAATACACCATCAACTGACTTCACCTCATTCACCACAGCAAAATGGAGTTGCTGAAAGGATGAACCGGACACTTATAGAATCAGCCAGATCTATGATCGCTCATGCTAAGTTGCCAAACAAATATTGGGCAGAAGCAGTGGCCACCGCAGCATATATTAGAAACAGAACACCCACAACTGCCATCAAAGAAAATGTGACACCCTATGAAAAATGGTATGAAAGGAAACCAAATGTTGATAACTTCAAAGTGTTTGGTTGTATAGCATATGCACATATACCAGAATCTCAAAGACGTAAGTTAGACAAAAAATCGAAAAAATTGAGATTTGTTGGCTACAGTTTGCAGTCAAAAGGGTATCGATTGTTGGATGAATCAACCTCTCGAGTATTCATACGACGAGATGTAACATTTAATGAAGCCGATTTTTGCCATACAACTGAAACTGAACCTGTTGAACCAAATGATACATTGATAGTTGACCCTGACTTGCTTAAGACTGATGAATCAGAAAGTGAACACCAACCAGAAGAGCAGGTGGGAGAAGAATCTGAGACTGAACACAGTCAACCAAAACGACCGAGGCGACCGCCTATCAAATACGGTTTCGATGAATATGCTGACCTGGCTGGAATTGAAAATCAAGTTCACCATGTTGCCTACAATGCAAGTCAAGTCAAGGAACCTAAATCCATGAAAGAGGCTATGGAAGGTGAACAGGCCAGACAATGGAAACAGGCAACAGATTCTGAATACAAATCACTCATTGAAAATGATACATGGGATCTTGTGGAGCTACCCAATGGTCGTACATCAATTGGATGTAGATGGGTATTCAAGGTCAAGCATCAAAGTAACGGTAGAGTTGAACGTTTCAAGGGCCGGCTGGTTGCTAAAGGATATGCTCAGAAGTATGGCATTGACTATGATGAGACATTCTCACCGGTAGTACGTTTTTCGTCTATCCGAACCCTACTAGCCTTTGCAGTACAGAATGGTATGCTTATACATCAGATGGATGTTGAAACGGCCTTTCTAAATGGAAACCTAGACGAAGAAATTTATATGGATCAGCCGGAAGGATATGGAATACCAGGAAAGGAACACCTTGTCTGCAAATTGAAGAAATCTCTGTATGGTTTAAAACAATCTTCAAGATGTTGGAGTACAGTCTTCAAGAAATATATGGAATCAAACAAGTTTAAACAGAGCACAGCAGATCCATGCGTGTACATTCAGAATGCAGAAACAATGATTATTGTTGCAGTGTATGTAGATGATTTGATCGTCATTGCTGAGACAGAAGAAGAGATGAAAAAGGTAAAACAGAGCTTGTCAGCCCAGTTTAAAATGAAAGACATGGGAAAACTTCACTACTGCCTTGGAATTACCATTGAACAAGACAGTGAACAGAAGTGTCTATGGATGCATCAGAAGCAGTACATTCCAAAGATGCTTGAGAAGTTTGGATTAAGTGAAGCTAAACCTGTATCGACTCCAGCTGATCTCAGCACAAAGTTGGAAAAGGATGATGGAGTTAGCAAGGAGGTAGATTCCATCAGTTATCAGTCAATGGTTGGAAGTTTGCTGTATGCAGCTATGGCAACAAGGCCTGACATTGCTCAATGCAGTGAGAGTAGTGTCAAAATTTAACTCAAAACCTAATCAAGCACACTTGACAGCTGTTAAACGGATCTTTCACTACCTAAAAGGAACCGTTACTTTGGGAGTGAGATATCAGAAATCAGGAGATAGAGTATTAGTTGGTTACTCAGACGCAGATTGGGCAGGTGACCAAGACGATCGTCACTCCACAACAGGAAATCTATTTATGATGGCAAGAGGACCAATCACCTGGTTGAGTAAGAAGCAAGGAATTGTCGCACTATCAACAACAGAAGCTGAATATGTGGCACTCAGCACAGCAACCCAAGAAGCAGTTTGGTTGAGAAGGCTATTAATGGATCTAAATGCATTCCCAAATGGACCAACTGTATTGATGGAAGACAATCAAGGTGCAATTGCTATTGCTAAAAACCCTATTGCACATGCCAGGACAAAGCATATTGATATCCGATATCATTACATTCGTGAAGCTGTGCAAGAACGAACTATCGAACTGAAATACTGTCCAACAAATGAAATGCTTGCCGATATTTTGACAAAGCCATTGTCAAAAGGGCGATTTGAATTACTTCGACAAGCTATGGGAATGGAGAAACTACCTGACTCTGTACAACATGTCAATTAAGTGAGAGTGTTGTAATATATGTAATTAGTCATGTTGTAAATATGTTGTACATATGTTTAGTCTTTGATGTTTAATTATCTAATTTACAGTCTTCAGTTATACTAACATGTGTGCTTTGAGTTTTATATTTACCACCTGTCTTTTTATGGCCCGTAGGGCCATCCCTATGAATGCTTTCCCACGGGTTCGATGTATGTTTATATATATATATATATATATGTTTGTGTCACCTACGCGAGTATGGGTTGTATACGTAGTTAAGGAAGTTACATCATTCCCGGGGGCTCGGTCAATTAATGGGCGTGGCGCGTAAAAGAACGCGCGATCAAGCTCTACACACCAGCAGAAAGAAAGCTGTTGAGCTTACGTAGAAACTGTAACTAATAGCTAGCTATTCTGCCTGAAATATATTCCTAAAGTTCTACAAGGTCCTTTGAAAGGTCAGGAGAGTAGATAATCAAAATAATAACTATAATAAGCTGTTGTCTTTCATGCTTGATAAAGTCAGCCATGATTACTGAATTCTGGACACCACAAAGCAGTCATAAGGATACTTTTATCTTCACTTAAATTTGTAAAGCAATCATAGGGATGTTTTTTTCTCTATATACACTTGTTCTTGTTATTAATGTACCTTGTACTTTTGTCAGTTGTGACAGCTGCTTTTGTTTACTGTAAGGCCTGTTAGTACATAAGGCTCAGTTTTCTTTATATACAAGTTATCAATATATTCTACAAGTCATAACTCTGTTAAACTTTGCGGCGACTACCCTCTTGCACTGGTTGTTGATTATTTACAACAACACCCACCCGTGGGTATAATTATTGGGCCTAAATGGGGGCGGTGGGTGGGAAACAATGGCGGGTAACTGTAGTTGCTCTCTGAGAAAGATCGGAGTTTGATAGTGCCTAGAAAGGTAGATTTTATGGTTTCAGTGAAAAGCTACAGAATTCAGCTTTCTTCAGCCTCTTGTAACTATAAAAGTAAAATGAATTTCCAGAAAACGGCTCTATTTGTTTTCTCTAAATGCATTGTACTTGGTGCGATTACAAAAATGGACATTTTATATATGTTTTATCACTTCCAGGACCCTATAAAGGTGATTAGAAGATATGAAGGTTGCCATTACACCAGGTTAGAGTCATATTATATAATATTCTATTTTGAAACTGATTGGAGTCGCATCTGCCCACTCCCTAGTACCACCTTAACATAACAAATAAAAAATATGATAAATAAGCAAATTGAATGTTGTAGGCATGTGTTTTGGTAAGTAACTTTATCTATAGATTTGCAATATATATATACACAAAGTGTTCTATCAAAGATATAGAGTATAGTTCGGTGCCATGGTGACATACTCTTTATATATATAATATAATTGCAATCATAGGTACTATAATTATACTGAACTTACAGGAACTTTTGCTATCGCCAGAAAACAGCATAAAACACATTATATACAGTATAACTACTAAAAGAAGTAACAGGTAATGTCGCTTCACAACAGTCATCTCCGGAACATCTATAGTAGAAAGGCGATTTAACTCTTTAGCGGCCAATGGACGTCTAAAGACGTCATGAACATTAAACCGTTTAAAAGCCAATGACGTCTACAGACGTCATGAGTACTAATCGTCGTATTTTTGAATTGCTTCATTCTTTTTCAACCAAATTTTTACTGAAGACAGTGCACTAAATATACTTTAAGCGGTGCAAAACTTGAAGCTATACGAGTAACCAATCCAAAGTTATAAGCGATCGACTTCCCAAAGACGCTAAGTGCGGGTATTGGCACTGACCACTGCACTTTCAAACACTCGTCTTGCTACTTTCTTCCAACTAACGAAGCATGTATTTGGTATCTACGACTTTGTTAGAAGCTCCTCTGTCTATGTAAGTAAGTCATAAGTCTGTGTTGTTTAAAATGTGGAAATTATACCGTTAAGTAAAGTGTGGGCATTGCCCTTTCGACTACTAAATATTCAAGCACTCGCCTTGCTCTCTTCCTGCCAATAGCGAAGCATAAATTTTACATCTATAGCTTTCTCAACAACTCTTCTTTCCAGCAAAGTAAGTTAGAAACTCTAGTTTCATAACACGGGAGAGTTATAGTGGTATAAATCTTAATTACTATATGCCCCGCCCCACCCACACATTATCCTAGATAATTAAATTTGGAATCTATGAAAAAGGTCCGGTTTAATTAACGCCGCTAAAGAAGGTTACTACGTAATTATTGATGATTATTAAAGTTATTAAAGGGAGTGATATAATAGTCACGTGCATCAAGGGTCATGAGTTATTTCGGCATCCTTGTGATTCTGTGCAAACTTTAGGACGAGATCATTGATGGATTGCCAAAGCCAAGACGAAAGATATAGAGAATGGCTAGATGGTCTATAACTTCTGCTGAGGCATTGTTGAGCGTAAATATGTTTACAGAGGACGAAAGGAAGAAAAGCTACGCTCTACTGTTGCTGTTGAAGTCCCGAGTGTCATGGCTATCAGCAGGCACTCCCTTAGAACTGGGAATGCTTCTTTCACAGGATCGATGAGTTGGAGCACAAGCACAATATGGCTGAAAAACAATAGTCTAGTGTACCCAGACTGTTTGCTTAGAGGAGGAAGGGTCTAGTCTGCTAGTGCCCTGTTATCGAAAAACAATCAGATTGCATAAAAGTTTCATTATCGCATTCTACTATGTGACGTCAGGAAAGAAAATGGTTTCCATACTTGAAATCAGGCTCATGGGATAAAATTTCAAAATTGATTTTTTGTATTACCTGAGTGGAGTATTCAATTAGCTCTAGAATGATATATGATACATCCCAATTACGCAAAAGACAAAGCTACAGCGAGGGATTAAACTGTTGTAGTCACAAATCCTTCATATTGACAATTGATTTAATTGCGTTTTCTTAATATGAAGGATTTGCGTGATTGGGATGTATCATATATCAACCACCACATTGGTGGTATTATTGGCACGGCAATAATCTTAACCACCATATTCATTATATTGAATATTTGTAAACCATACCTTTTTGTTATCAGTAACTAACTATAGCAAAAAAATAATTATATTTGCTACCATGTTAGTTTTTTTTTTTCTAAAGATAATATTATAATATTGTTTTTCAAGATAAAAAAAAAACACTATTAAAAATCAGGCTATGAACACTGACCTTTAATTAAACACAAATAGCCTAATTAATTAAAAACACTAACTACAATTATACCTAAAATGAATATTCATCCTTTGATGTGATGATGTGATGAGGTGTTTAAATGACGAATATGCCTGGTATCACATGATATGTCGACTAGGAGGTAGATAATTCTGAGTTAGATACCTGGGATCACGCGACACGAGGTATATAACAACAAGGCAAAAAGGAGGGTTTAGTTGTGATATTGTGGTACAAAAATAACAACATCAAAAGAGTATAGAATTACCCACACGGCGAAAGAAAATACAATTTCAAACACTTCAACTATTGAAGCTCAGCAGAATGTTATTATGATAACGTTGTGACACCTGCAGCATAATTTTCATTCTTCAAGTACTGATAGTACTGTAGTATAGGATAACAGCAAGGTGAGTATGAAGGCAACGTCCACACTTTACTCACCTGCATAACTTTCATATGTTAAGCAGTACAGAATTTTAACTCACACTGTTAGAAATGGGGTGTACATATACACCAGGGATGTAGTATACAAGGGTGTAGAAGCTCACATTGGGTGTATGATGTGGTTTTGGGGGGTAAAATAATGGAAGGTGTACCTTTTGGTTTGTCAAAGGTGTGAATGTTGTCAACCAGGGAGCAAATAATACCAATGACAATACCATGCATGCATGAGTAGTGATCGATACTACTAATTATACAGATAACACAGCTCTATATAAATAATTTTCCATTGCACACAGTCTTTATTCTCCTTGTATATCATCTCCATTTTAATATGTAAATTTTAGCCAAGTGGCGTACACCTAGGGCTATCACACCAAGAGTACCAGGTTCGATCCCAGAATCTACATTACTCTTTTTTTTTTTCCAAATAGCTAATCCGCATGGCGTTTAAAGGGTTAAATACAATGTATATAGATGTAGATAACCACACCTTTGTCAATAAATCTTGTATGAAGAAACAACCAAATCTTATGTGTAATTACAAAGAATACAAAAATGAGATTAAAAAGTAAGACGATGCTTTATTGGAACCATTAGACTGTCACAGTTGTTCTTCAAATGAAGGGGGATAAGTGAAACAAGGTTCTCATATTGCACAAAGCATATTTCAGTGCTGTTTTTTTACTTCAAAAGCGTGGTAATGTGGGTCGTACGAACATGTGTATAATAGTAACACACTGAACACAATGATTTCATCAATAATGTATACACTAGTTATCTTTCCAAATAAAGGAAACTCCTCATCAATTCCTACCACCACGACACAAGGTTTTTTATATGTGGTACCACAGACTTTTACCCACTTTGACCTAGATGACATAATTAAAATAAATTACATTATACAAAGGGCTCAACTAAGAGTGATCACATATGCATTGGGTATAAGTTATATAAATTACATACTTGTACGGATGAGAGTCTTCATTACCAACTGGAAATCCACTTGGCACTGTAACTACGTTACCTAATGAGCACAATATAATACATGCATCAGTTTATGTCCTTATGATAGTAATATACATACCAGGTCCAACCTCAATGTCAACAGAGAATGAAGAATCATCCAGACGAAGGTAAGATTGTAATTGCTCATGTCTCAGTGCAAGTGTGTGGCAAATATTAATGTAGTTTCCAAGGGAATTAGCAAGGCACTTGAAATAAGAATGTTTGGATTCATATCGCATGGTCCAGTGATGTTTCAAAGGTCCATATCTAGAAATAAGAAAGTATGGACAATATTAATTTTAATATTATACCAGAAGCCCTTAGGTTGGGGCTCATGATTATACATAAAAATATTACATCAAACTTAATGTCGAATTAATTCTGGCATGTGAACCATAAAATGCATCTTAGGGATGACAGGATTGGAGGGGTAGATGACTGTAAACTCATTATGATGATCTACATGTATGTAATTATGACATTATTAAATATTGTAACTCTTACCACCATTGCAAACTTTTCCTTGAAATACTTCAGTTGGCGGTATTCAGACTCAAGTCCCTTGAAGGGTCTTCCATACTGTCCATCAACATCAAACACAGGATCAAGTGATAAGATTATTTCATCACTAACTTGAGAATTCCTCAGTTGTGCTTTTGTTACATTGTGAAGGTCTGACAGATATATTTGGAAGAGATCTGTTACATGTTCAATGATTGATTCCATTGCCACTTGTGATATTTTGTGTTTTTCTTTGATCTTTAATATCCACTTAGCTGCTGCTCTCTTCAGAGCATCTGAATTTGAAACCACACTACTTTGGTCATCTATAGAAAGAAAAAAAAACAAGACCTGTTAAAATATGACTATTATGTGATAAAAATTGTACAAATATATATATTATAGAATCAACTATAATATTAGTGTTGTTTTAGTTTGACAATAATGACCACTTTTAGTTAGTTATAGTTAATTAATTTTAGGCTCACTAATTTAGTTAGTTATAGTTAATTAATTTTAGGCTTACTAAAAGGGTTTTAGCACCTGTATCGGCATGTTAAATTATACAGATTGAACCCCTACTCTCCCTAGACTATAGGATCGACAACACGCCCTATGAATATTAATGAGGTGCTGTGTATTACAGTTGACACTAACTATATTATACAACATTACCCATAAGTTCATATTCATCCTCAAGATTAACTTCCTCATCACTGTTGTCTGCAGAGTCATCACAATCTGCGTTAATGATAACATCATCAATGGCATCTTCAGCATCATTACTGCAATCATTGCTACCGAGTTGAAGGTTGGTATGAGTTTGAGTATGACGAGAATAGACATGGTGCTTGTAGGTAGTGATGTTTTGGTATCTCCTTTGGCACTTATTAAGTCCACATACAAAACTGAATCCTGGCTTACTTGAATGAACTTCAGTTAAGTGTCGCAAAAGAAACGACATAGAAGTTGTCCTCAAACTACACAGTTGACACTGCTTAACAGTTTCCATAACCACATCACGTGAAAGTGTTGAATATTTGGCGCATGCGCAATAGACATGTGAAAAAGTGCAGCTGCAAAGAGAATCTTTAAGAGATGGAAAGGAGAGAAGAAAAGGCGTTGGGAGGTTTTTCTGTTGACGAATTCAACTATTTTCTTATTGAAAAAGGTTTACCTCAAGACGTTACAACAGCAATTCAGGAAAATGGCGTAAGTGGAGATATCTTTATGGAGCTTTCAGAAGATAATCTAAAAGAAGTTGCTCCACGTCTATCAGACAGAATTGCTCTAAAACAAATACAGCAGTCACATCAGCCCACAAAAGTTTCTACTCCACTCAATCCAAGGGTATGATTGAAATACTTTTGCTTTTCCTTTTGAAATAATTATCGTTGTAGATAGTATTAAACATTTAATGTGTATGGAACTATTATAATTATATTATCCAGCTGCTGTGTTTCAAAATCATGAACATAGTAATTATGACATTACAACAAACAACAGTTATAATTCTTTTTTTTTTTCTTCCAGAACTTGAAAACAAAGTCGTATGATGATTGTGAGAGCTGGCTTCAAGGTTTCAAGCTTCCTGACTCATTCTCATCCCGAACAATGGAGTGTATTTCGACTGGTATACTTACCTAGAGTTGCCGAACCGAAATTATACAGACACTTGCAGCTTTAATGTGGGTTCACACTCACTACCCATCTAAAGAAGCTTACAACACAGTGTGTGCAAAGCTTTCCAAGTATCCTGCTTTAAAACACTCAAAAGTGGTAAAAAAAAATTTTTAGTTAAAATCACCTTGATCAGGGCTTCATACAGGATTCGAAGTTGGGGGGTATGGGGGTAGTGGTGTATGTAAATGTGCTGTCTGGGAGCATGCCCCAAGAAAACAAAATTGTTTCATACATTCTTCATGGTTGGCCATTTTTGAGTCAACTTACATTGTATTATTGCTAATATATTAATGTATGTATATAGTTCAAAATCTTGGGAGGAGAATATCCCCCCTCCTTGTATGTAACCCTGTTAAACATTTCTTGTAATTTTATAACCTGTAGTTGAAACAAGAGTTTCGATCCTTGCTAAAACTAGATGGACGACTGCACTCTCTTTTTGAAAATTGGGAGCTGTGGAGAAATCGTATTACACAGTATGCAAGAGTGGAGTCAACCAACCGAATCACGGTTATTGCATTACTGGCCGAATACGACTCTGCTGATTCATCAAATGATGAAGGTATTGTATATTCGTAATTATAAATTGTATATTTATTATAATTATATATGTGACTAGGGCTGCACGGTAATCACAAATATAGTATCACGGTATTCTACATGCAAATATAGCAATATAACTAAATATCTACTATTGCCTTGTTTATTAAATAATAACATGTCCAATTGCAACAAAATTTAATGGTAAGTGATTATTGTTAAGTAAGTGATTATAAAACTGAAATGATAATTATATAACATTGTAATTATATATGGATTCATCTTACTCTTGTGCATAATGTTTACATGTAGTATTATATAGTTAAGCTTGACTTTTAATTGTTCTTTTATTTTTCATGTAGATGTATAGCAACTTTTATTTGATCTTGTTTTTCAGTTTCAGTGTATATGTACAGTATTGTACATGTATATTAAGCTTGACTTGATCTTTACTTTTTACTTCATTACTGACAGCTTATTTTAGTTTCATTGTATATAATTATTATGTTCTATAATTGTTTTATACTCCAAAAAAAATTTACACCCTTAACATAACAACCCACACTTTCATCAGCGACATCATACACCCAAAGGCACACCCTAAGGGGGTAGTATTAGACTGGTATGTGGTACACCCTTTGTGGTGTATGTGTACACCTTTTCTCTAACAGTGCAGGTTGAAAATTTACCACTCATACCTGCATTATGTTACCATGCATTTGTATTACAGTGTATCCCTATGTAGAAATTACTGATACCCATTACAGGCAAGGAAATATTCTTGTTTCTTCTTTTGATGAAGAAATACCTGTGTCTGGAAAAATTGTGGATATTATTATGACAAAATTCAGTGAATGTCTTTTCCGTATATTGGAATTAATTTTCACATATGTACACTGTAATGCTTTTGATGTTCATGCTGACACTACACACTGCATAATATACCAACAAAGAGACTTAACAGATTATCATCAAGTAAATCATATGCTCATTCACTAAGGCATACACATTTTGTTTGCTTAAAATACCATATATTTTAATTTTTTGGGAAATTCACCTTAAATTTCATTTATTATTATTATTAGAAATAACAATTAATTATTTTAACGAGCGCCGTCGGGATGGGACCCTCGCCTTCATGGCAAAGTAACACAAACTATAATCTTTTTTTAAAAAATAATTATATGTCAAAAGATTATAATCATGTATATAAATTATATATATATATATATATCATTGCTCACTGATTTGTAGGGTTATATAATAATGAGAACATTTACTTCAGATGGTTTATATAAAACATATAAAGTAATAAAATTGTATTGGCATGTTAGTTTTTATAATAATACAATAATAGTTATATAATTATATAAACTAACATGTCAGTACTTATTACTTTATAACTGAAAGATTTTAGTATGATTATACCAGTCTCTTCCTTGTCTATACTATAAGACTTACATTTTAGTCTCTGTTTTATCTCAAAAAAGAAAGAAAGATCTTCAATTAGTCTTGTGAAATGTGCTATAAAGAGAGCCTAGAGCACTAAGACAGGTCCTCAAAACTGCTGAAGTTCGAGTCACGTGCACAGCACATGACTTTAAAATTTTAAATAGGCGGAGCCTGAAAGTAATGGGAATTCTTGGAGCCAGTGCTCGATGTTGTACCAACCACTACCCAAGTTTTGTTTGCTTTTATGTAGTGCTTTACTAGCTATAGTCATGATACAGGAGTATTTATGTTTTAATATGTCCAGATGTTCCCAAGAGTCTTCTAGAGTCTGGAAACAGTAACCGTGAAGTATAAAAATTGTGATAACTTTATTAAAACGGAAGGATTTCACCAAAAGCCTGTTGTTACTTTTGATCCTTGTATAATTTGAAGTCTTCCCGTATCTAGTTCGAGCCACCAGTGTTCGTAGTTTTTGCAAAATTTTGCGAACACACACACAGACACAGACACACAATATGATTACGGTACCCTTCCGCCTACGCTTCGCGGCGAGGGTAATAATACTACTTATTTTAGTATGGTATGATATCCTAACCATCACTGGTATGAATACCCTCCAAGGGTATGAAGTGCACAACTATGGCTTGCCATACTGATTTTATGATCAATTGCAAATGGTATGTTGTTCATACCTGCCAGGTATGATTTTCATTTCTTCGTTTTTGCTGTGTAGAAGTGGCATCATAAAAGTAAGAGTACACGTCAATATCTATATCCACTGTATTTGCAGGCCCATATGCTAGCTGGATTTGAAAAGGAAGGCTTATGTTTGGGATGACTAAATATTTAGGTCAGGCTGTCAATATTTTTGTATTCATTAATTTTCTGTGTAACTATGTTAGCATACCACATCACTGCCTATGTGTTACTATGAAGTGGCATGTGCATGTAATATATATGATATGCTTAAGCATTTGATTGCCTAAAATGTATAATGACAGTTGCGTGAAGAAGTACCAAGTATTGCTAATAAGGAATATAAACGTACACAAGTATTCTTAATATAATTATACATACATATATACATGATGCTGGAAGATATTTTCATATGGGGGGGGGGGGGGGGGGGGTGGTGGGGACACTCATACCATATGCATGCATATGGTATGAATGTTCAAACAAACCAATAATAATTTTTATTCAGAATTATTTCAGACTCTTGAGTTTAATTACTATAATTTATAAATGATAACCACTGACTGTTAACAATTATACTATAAATAAAAAGGAACAAAAGATTCTTCTTCCTTCACTCTTCTAGCGCTTTCTTATGTTGAGTGCGCATGCACACAAGCACATTTCACACTTCGCTGCATACTATACTACTTGCTAGCTGTTCTATTGAGAATTTGAGATAAAAGTGTTGCTGTTGATAAATGGAAGGCCTGAATACTACTGAAATCGCTAAAATACTGAGAGAAAATAACATTCTGGCATCTAGCAGAGTAAGTAACATCAAATTTATATATTATATACAACATAAGTAAAGATAGAACAACACCATAGCCTCAGTAGCTGTCAAACATTTCATCTCTCACTAGGTAACTATGTGGATGGAGATAGCTTAGTGGCTTACCTTATGATTTTGATGAGTTTACTCTACTGGTACCACAAAGTGGGTTAAGAATGAAATTGAAATGTTTGATAAGAAAGTATCAAGAAAGCAATTCAGTGAGTATAAAATTCATATAAAATTATATATGTATAATTATATATTATATATTATATATTTCTAGTAATGTAGACTTTGCTGTTACTTTGATTGTACATTACATTACACATGATAATTGATATCTATAACAAAAAGTGTCCAGATAATAATTAAGACTGTAGTAAGCATTGTTATAATAATCAAGGTAACTTCCATTTTGTTTATTTTGAAAGGTCTTATCAACTTCACTAAGTTCAATAGGAAAGCAGGTATCAGCTAGTCTTAATACTCTACATGGCTACTCTTTGTTAGATGATCAAGAATGGTGTAGTGATTTTCACCATCCAGTTGGAATATCATCACCAACATCTATTGAGAAAGAAGTACATGACATTGAAGAACCTCCAGCTAAAAGAAGTCCCCTTCTTCCTACTACATCCCCTAATATTGGTGTCATACCTGAGTCTAGTAGTACTGAAATAGTTAAATAAGTGAAGCAGTTAAGACTTCCTTCACCATGTCCTGATAAAAGACCTATAAATGGAAAGTATTGGGTAAGGCAATTTATTGATGAATAACAAATAGTATTTTAGTATCTTAATTTACAGCAAGGCAATTTATTGATGAATTACACTAGTATTTTTGTATCTTAATTTATAGCACTCAGTGAGAGAGTACCTTAGCCTGAAGTTTCGGAATATGAGGAGAATGTCTGAGCCATTACAAGCTAAGGTGAAGTCAAAGGTCATAACAACTGCAAATGTAACTCCAGTTCCAGCTGCAGGTGTCCTTTTATTTATTCAAGAAGTTCTTTTGTGTCAGCCAGATGTTCAGATAAAAAAAGACTTCAAAGTATGTCTCTTTGATTAATTCATTTACAACAGACTAGCAATAATCACTTCGTCTATGTAATTAGATTTCTTTTTTAATTATTTTTTACTTTACTTTTTACTTTCAGTTCTGTTTTTACTGTACTATTAATCTATATATCACTTCACACTATCAGTACACCATTTCTTTATTATCAATATTACTATAGTCAGATAATTTTTAGTGAGTCACCTTATTTCTTTCAAAATCTTACTCTGTTTTATCTAATGATTAGTCAAATGAATATTAGTTACTTTAGCACACCTTGACAATGTCAAATTAGCACATGCAACATATATAGCACATGTGCTAATTCAGCACACTACAGCACAGTGTGTAATGTGCTAAAACTGGAGACAAGCATTCAACACATTTTAGTGTGTCAAAATAACACATTTGTTTTTACTGTGTAATTGTAATTATCCTTAACCAGTAATTAAGTATACAATTTTCATGTTAGAATAATACCATGGTTTGCATGTTTTAAATATATGAAATTGTCACTGGATTTACACAAAGATATATGGAAGCAATAAAAAAGTATATATATATATATATAATTATATATAATATAATTATATACATATATAATTATGTCAAACTTCTCCAGTCCTTTTGTGTCTAACTGCAAGTCCTTGTGGAATAGCTAATGATAATTGAGTTACAGCTTGAAATGGATAACCAGAGAAATAATCATTACTGAAGTGTTTTCCAGTCACTAGTGCTGTTGTGGCCATGTTACAGTTTCTATTGTGAGGAGTTCTGTCCAAGTAGTGTATCAACAGTGTTAAATAAGCTAACATCACATGTCTAGTACCTCCTATTACTCCTGCATTATGAAAAGGATAACGATTTACAGCCTCACTGTAAATTTCTGACCGATGACATGGTTTTAATATCCAGACACCCCAGCTACTACGTATTGAAGGATGAAATGGCATGTCAATTCCCATGTACAAGTAATCTCCAATTACATCCATTACTTTAAAAGGATCTTTCAGAAATATGACATCCCTACAATCTGTCAGAAGAACTTTATTGATTTCAGGATGACTTAGAAGATAGTCATATTCTTCATAAAATCTTGCATCATTGGTACTTCTCCTATTTAGACTGTTCACTTTTACAAATTCAACATGTCCAGGATAAATTTCCATTAAATTATTTTGAAACTGTTCATTCAGGCTATCATGAAAGATAACAAAATGAACTCCAAACTGTTTACCAGTTAAAAACCATGCTTCAAAGAATTGAAATAAATTTGGTAGAATGTAATAGCTCTTATTAGGAACATTCTTTGAAATTGTGAAATAAGATGACATAATAACATTCTTTTTTGGGAGTTGAAGAAATGTGGAATACTCACTAATCCATTTCTGTGTTTTGATGATATTATCTGGATTTGTTGTAATCATGTCAATGGATGTATCATCTGTACAATGTAACCCACTACATTTCATTGATACAGTAATTCTTTTGATTATATCGTCAATGAATAATTTATCAGTCAATGGATGATATGCAAAACCTGATCCTTTCCCTTGCCATGGCCCATAAATGCCATCAAGTTTTACTGTTGCTGTACTAAATTTATTACGATGTTCATAATAGTGTAATGATAGTTCAAATGTTTTCAATAATGCTTTTTGAATGGAAGGTAGTTTATTATCTTGCAGTGTAAGAAATAAGAACTTTAAAGAATAGGATTTTGCCTTCTCTAATAAAATTATAAAATTCACTAGTAATTGTGAAGATTTCAGATAATTATATAAAACATTTTCTTCACTTTTCCCATCAAATAGTAGAGAGGGTACATAAATTATAACGCCTTCTCTATGTTCCTTTATTAATGATTTTACTATTTTATCGTCGGTGAAATTTATATATTTGGGGATTAAACCCTTTTCCACAAGTTTATCTCGTCTGTACCAAGTCATAGGTTCAAATGGTAAGTTAATCAAATCATCTCTGAGTGTTACTTGATATCCAGTATCATGAAGACCTAAAGCTATTCTTGAACCGAGGAAACTAGTACTGCCAATGATAAGTACATCTGGACTACTCACTTGTTGTGCTGAGATTGTTTTCGAAACTGTAGAGCTACTTGGTTTTGTCTGAGGACTATTTGGTTTTGTCTCAGGAACATTTTGTTTCTCAGGACCCTTTGGTTTTATCTCAGTACCCTTTGGTTTTATCTCATTACCCTTTCGTTTTATCTGTGTTTTTGTTATATTCTTCCAGTGCTTTATAACTGAAAAAGTTTCTATAGTGGCATATATACAAGATTATGAAATATAACGGACACACAATATGCATATAGCATGTTTCCCTCCATTTATGTGATACCCTATAAGTACATGTATAAGGTGTGGCAATGCATGGGTCCAGGCATCCTTAGGATTTTACTCTTGGCTCTCTCTCTCTCTCTCTCTCTCTCTCTCTCTCTCTCTCTCTCTCTCTTTCTCTCTCTGAATCAACATATTGACATACCATCTTTTTTGTGATATGAGGTTGATAATAGGTTCTCAAATTGCTGTGTAACTGAAGTGGTATCTAAAAATGACATTTAAAAAATCGTTTATTATGAAATATACATTACATTGTAAATACATGGATATAATGTGTGAGTGTAAGCAATTCTTAGTTTGATAATCACCGAAACAATGTTATGTTAAGTAAAAAAAAGGAGAGTTAACAACCAAGGACATAAAATGGATATTTTGGTTTCCAAAATGTTTCGTTAACGAAATAAATGTTTTTCTGAGTGTAATGCAAAGGAATAAACTCGCACACGTACTTCGACAGGACAAATCTACTGCTTATGTTTCTTAATAACTACATTATCAATGAACAAATTAATGACTACAGACACTACAATGGTAAGAGAAATTGGCAACCACAAAATTAATATTATTTTGTTGAGATATGATATCTTTGTCATGGAAAATATGATACAGTAAGCGAATTGAATGTTTTGAAAATAGTGTTGCAGTAAGCGAAATGACGTAATAACTGTTACTTTATCCGCTAGATAATCACACACAACAACTTCTATAAATATATATGTTTCACATAATTTCAGTGACCAAAACATTTTATAAAATCACTTTTATCACTGCAAAATAGAATTAGTGTCTGTTAGTGGAGTTACAAGGATTTACAAATTAGTTGGTTGTTCAGGATACATACATGTAACACCATATTTACTTTGTACTAAGAAAGGTTATTTTTTACAATTACTAGTTTTAGGACTAGTATATGTACATGTCATAATAAAGCATATTAACAAAACACCAATACCATGTATACAGTATAGTATTACATAAGTTAGGGATGCAATTGCAATATTATTCCATTGCAATAATCACATCGCATCATTTTGGCTTGCCAATATTATCACAGTGGGAAATATTGTATTACTTCAATTAAATAATAGCTTAGTAATTTTAACAATTTTACTTTGCAGTGTAACTATGCAAATATTTTGATCAGTAACTAAAAGGAATTGTGCATAGTAACTATGTAATAACCTGAACTAAAATTTTAATTCTGATTTTAGATTTTGAATGCATTATTACCCTAGCTGTGATGTATAGGCAAAAGGGTATTGTAATGATATGAAAAGTTTATGAACATTTGTGAACTTAACCCTTAGAGCACTGAGCCAGTTTTTCAAAATTCTTCCCATTTCCAACACTGGTGACTCTATTGCATATAATTTGGCCACCGTTCACTTTCTCTACCCCAAACTTGGCTCCTTTTCCGACATGGAGTACTACTTCCACCAACTTGCTTACCGGGACTCGAAAGTCTCCAAGTGCATCGTAGGATCAAATCAAATGCAGTGCTAAATTCGTCGGCAGCGAGGGGGCCCCCGTAGTCGTTATTTAGGCCAAAGGGCGGCCGAAAAAGCATCAACTTTTTATGCCACGTTCATCAGCTTGTGCTTTACGCCAATTACAAGCATTTGGACAGCTTCGTGTAGCCAGGAACAGACGGCGAATCACGTAAGGGTGAAATGTCACATATATGTGACATCAGTGCTCTAAGGGTTAAAAAAATGAAATGAAGGCATTCAAGGGATGAACCTTTTTTTGAACAAAAAATAATTTCTTAGTGGGCGATGTTTGCAGCCCCACAAGATTGCACGAAAGGTAATTTAATGCATTCTTGTTCTGCGATGTTGAGAAAGAAAATAGCTCCCATATACATAGTTGTACTACACGCGATAGAAGCTTTGATTAGCATATCATGAATATCTCCTTATGTTAGCAGATATTGGCCATATATGATCTAGGGCATAAGTTAACTCCTCTGTATATGAAGAGTGCGGCAATGCCAGACTAATCATATTGTGTGTCTGTGTGTTTGCAAAAATCGGGAAAACTATAAACATTGTATTATTAACTGTACCATCTGGCCTGAAGAGAGAACTGTGCTGTGCCAGATGAGAAGCTCTGTTTCTATTGGGTTACCATAGTAACCTAGGCTAGAGGACTTACTGGTTGCTTCTTCATATACTACATTTTCTATTGGGTTACCATTTTCCTGTAACTGTACACAGTCATGTACACTTATAGCTACCTGTATAATACTTGTACATGTATATGTACACAGTCATGTACACATACTGCTACCTGTATAGTACATGTAGATGTACATGTAAACAGTCATGCACAACATACTGCTAAATGTATAGTACATGTACATGTACTTGATGCACATAGTCATGTACATATACTGAACATGGAAGTTTAGTTTTTCATTGGAATTTACATTTACCAGGTTAGGAACTTAGTTGTTTTAGTGTAAACTATACACAGGACACTGTCCTGGACACAGGGTGTAGTCTACACCCATTTTGTATAGTAATAATAATAATAATAATTATCGTTAACTATATTCTGATCAGTAACTAAAAGGAATTGTGCATAGTAGCTATGTAATAACCTGAACTAAAATTTTAATTCTGATTTTAGATTTTGAATGCATTATTACCCTAGCTGTGATGTATAGGCAAAAGGGTATTGTAATGATATGAAAAGTTTATGAACATTTGTGAACTTAACCTTTAGAACACTGAGCCAGTTTTTCAAAATTCTTCCTATTTCCAACACTGGTGACTCTATTGCATATAATTTGGCCACCGTTCACTTTCTCTACCCCAAACTTGGCTCCTTTTCCGACATGGAGTACTACTTCCACCAACTTGCTTACCGGGACTCGAAAGTCTCCAAGTGCATCGTAGGATCAAATCAAATGCAGTGCTCTCCATCATTTGACTGAAACTGGGGCTAACAAAATGACCCCACTGCATGTTGGCACCAGCTACACCCACGATTTCAGGTTTCACACAAAGGAAAATGCCTCAGCTACCTACCAGAGGGCGTGGGCGGGGTCAAAAAATGCTAAATTCGTCGGCAGCGAGGGGGCCCCCGTAGTCGTTATTTAGGCCAAAGGGCGGCCGAAAAAGCATCAACTTTTTATGCCACGTTCATCAGCTTGTGCTTTACGCCAATTACAAGCATTTGGACAGCTTCGTGTAGCCAGGAACAGACGGCGAATCATGTAAGGGTGAAATGTCACATATATGTGACATCAGTGCTCTAAGGGTTAAAAAAATGAAATGAAGGCATTCAAGGGATGAACCTTTTTTTGAACAAAAAATAATTTCTTAGTGGGCGATGTTTGCAGCCCCACAAGATTGCACGAAAGGTAATTTAATGCATTCTTGTTCTGCGATGTTGAGAAAGAAAATAGCTCCCATATACATAGTTGTACTACACGCAATAGAAGCTTTGATTAGCATATCATGAATATCTCCTTATGTTAGCAGATATTGGCCATATATGATCTAGGGCATAAGTTAACTCCTCTGTATATGAAGAGTGCGGCAATGCCAGACTAATCATATTGTGTGTCTGTGTGTTTGCTACTGGCAGATATCAAATTATACAATGATCAAAAATAACTAGATGCTTTTTCTGCTGTATTATATAGTTATTGTTTGTTTGACACATGTGCAATATTACTTTGCCACATAGGTAAGGGTCCTGTCCCAATAGTACTCACTTATACAGAACTGATGATCTCATTAACATGGTTATAATGACATGATGTAGTGTAATAGGTTATACACGCTACAAACCAAAAGGGTGTTCTTAGCTGGTAAGGTCCAAAACTGAAAGAAGTGACAATAATAATCACCACTTAAAGTGTATATTAAATCACTAATACATAAAATAAATCTGTGACAACCACAAAAGGGAAAACCAACATGTATAATCATATACCTTTAATTGGCATGTGTATAAATGTTTATTGGTTAGTGTGACAGTTTAATTTAATATGTCATTCATGATATGATATATGACTACATACATGGTGATTATATTAGAATACTTGAAATAATTATAATCAATTACTGTGCTTCTATTTTCACTATCTTGTAGCATCTTGCATTAGGAGCACATAGAAGAGTTTACACTGTTTCTCAACAAGGAATGGAATGTATACTTATTAAATTATTATTAGGGAGTTACAGGTTTCAGTTGGCGGTAGGAATTCATAATTTGTACATAATTTTATGTACTCTATTGAACTGTTCAGGATTAAATGTTGCCTTTGTAAAAATGTATTTATTATAACACACCTACTCGAGCTATGAAGGATTTATAATCACCTCAACCTTGGTTATTATGAATCTGATATAGCTCTTGTAGCTATAGGTATAAATATACTGCTGCTTGTTAGTACAGTTGGAAAGAATGTAATTTATGATTCCGTTGTATATCATGCAAGATGCTCACATACCCTATTTTATTATGAAACCAAGACTATCACAAGCAAGCTCCCACCTCCAATCAGATAATGGCTTTTCGGCCATAACGTGTTTCATTGCAGCTGTATAAACTGATTTGATGGTTGCATGATAACAAGCACTTATTACAGCCTATTATTCTGTGCTTAAATTCTCAGTTTTTTCTAAATTATGCTTCCACTTAGGTACTCTCATTAGGCTCAAAATTCTCTGAGAAAATATGACCACATTTACTTATTATTAACTGATGCTTGTAAGAGATAATGACAACTTCACTTTGACTAGAACTGTCAGATTCTGAACCTTCTCCTAGGCTTGAGCCTGTAGCTGCAGAGACATTTTTGCTAATATAATTATATGACCTCTTGACCTTTGGTAAAAGGTAATTGACCACAAAGTTTACATTCCACATCATTGGCTGACATGTGCTTCCTGCTTTGCCAGCATAATGTGTCATACTTCAAGTAATCAAACAACCAAATTTACAATATTCTAAACAATTTATTATATTGAGTTCGAACCAGGAGAATGTTATAATCTTGTAGTTTGTCAACTGATTTGTGCTGTTAAATAGATAGATCTGGTTTCTAAACTTAATTATACCAACACTGATAAAACCACAGTGATATAGCATTGTTTGATTGAGTTACATCATTGATATGGATAGTAATGACAAGCGACGTTTCATAAGTTTTTGCGAAAAAGAAATTTATAACCCAAGAAAATTTAGTAGTATATGTATATCACTTAATTCACAATCCTATAATGATGGTTAAAAAAGTATCATCACTCAGCCATTTTCTTGTCAGTTTCTACATGTGACTTCCACTACTCATAAATGCACAAATCACTCACTGTTTACAGTAACAAAACAAGATACAACTAACTTGTAACCACATAATGATAACATAGATACTACTAGAAGGATTATAATTATCTCATGTTACTCATTAACACCAAGTGGAAGGGAAAGTACAAAACAATAATTAGATACATAATATCTATAATTTATACAATCACTTTTTCGCATACCAGTCACCTGACCACAATTTAAAAAACATAACGGCCATGGGCATTAACTACTTAATGCACAGCTACCTATGAAGATACTAGTAGACCGACTACAAATTTCAATTGATAGGCATTGTTAATGGTGCATTAAGCATTTTAACAGCTAGGGCACTCGTGTGGCCCAATACAGGTCTGGACTAGATGATGCACTCACTTCACTGGTGTATTATCTAATCTCAACCTTTATTAAACCCAGATGTAGATTTGGCTTTACTCAAAGAAATAAAGGTGTTTTATTTATCCTATAAAGTTATTATTCATTGCAAAATTATTAAACTGACTTATTAAAATAATTTGTAGTGATTCACCAAGATATAGCGTAAAGCAAGTAGCCATAGCAACATAATTATGGTACTGTACCGTTCGTTTATAAATTATACTGAACTTACAGGGACTATTGTTCGTTTATAAATTATACTGAACTTACAGGGACTGTTGTTATCTCCAGAAAACAGCATATAAGACAATGTACACAGTAGAACCACTAAAACTAGAAGTAACAGGTGATGTTGTCTAACAACAGCCATCTCGAGTAATATGAAAGTGGAAGGTTTAGTACTGCAGGAAATGTGGGTGTAACGAGAATTGAAGGGTATCCCTACTATGTACAACTGTGGACGTGCAGTGCTGCTAGCCACACCCCACTACATGCTGAACGGGAAAAAATGACAACCCATACAGTTATGCTTATTGAGTTTTGACGTCTCTACATCTTCTTCCATTTTTATTGAAAATGTTTTTATGGCCCATAGGGCCATCCCTATAATTGCTTTCCACAGTATAATTCGCTCAGCAGTGAATATATGTCAATGGCTGAGGGAGATCTGTACAACAAAGTTGCTGCAGGCTCCAATAATAGTTCTTGGTGGTACTGGTGTTGTTGTACAAATTGATGAGTCCCTCTTCAGACATAAACCAAAGGTATGTATAAAGTTTAAAATGTGATATCACTGATATTTAGGTGATAGATATCTATGTATTCATTTTATAGCACCATAGGGGACAACCAACAACCCAAAAGATATGGATCTTTGGCTTAGTTGATACAAGCCCCACTTTCCCGCCCTTGGGTATATGGAAATCGTTGATTGGAGAGATGCTGCCCAATTATCAATGCCAATGTGGCAGCAGGTAGCATCATTCACTTTGATGAGTGGGCATCATACCGTTGTGTATCGACATTACTAAATGTTTCCAGCCAGTATGTGGTAAACCACTCTGTTACATTTATAAACCCCACAACAGCAACACATGCACACGACATATAAAATTCGAGAGGATGTGAGGTAAGTCATGCCGATCAACTCCTTGGCTACTTAGATGAATTTATGTGGAGGGAAAGGCATGATTAGAGCAAAAGATGAGCATTCTCCAATATTCTTCAGAACATTAGTGTATTATATCTCGTTTAACTTCGTTATCTGACAACAAAAATAATACAATAATTCATGCCAATGCAGTTATACACAACACATTATCACTAAAAATTCAAAATACACATAATATTTAACTTCACTGTCTGACAACAATAAGGGTACTATGCAATTATGTATAGTGTTATAGTGGATGTAAATTGCAATTTGAAGGTGTTAATTTTTCAATGATATTAGAATTATGACGTATTGAATATGGTATGCTTAACCATTCTAGGGGCTCTTGCAATGTATGACGTAGGACACCTTTGTCGTTAGGTAATGAAATTTCATTACAGTTAATTTTACCTTCAAAATTCAATTTTCACTTTTTATTTGGTAGTACCTAAACACAAATGTACACCATATTTCAGTATACTTACCAATAAAAACAATAATTATCAAGTTGTTTATGAATAGGTACTGAGATGCAGGGTTGATTGCTTTTGCGGGTTGATTAGCATAAGTACTTACACCGCTGTAAAGCAAAATACAAAGAATTGTACTTATGTAGGGTTATATAGAAGTGCTTTGTTTAATTTTGGGTCCTACATTAACCTAACACCCTTGTTCGCATGCTTTTGTGTTTTGACTTCCCTACATCTTCCATTTTTATTAAAAATATTTTTATTATTCTTGTATTATAATCGTTATAACACTGATGATATTAGTACTGAAGATTTTGTTGGAATTATGACAAGGAAGAATTCACTTGTGCAACCAATTTGGCAGCAGTATAAGACTGTATGGCCAAAAAACTCTGTTTTTTGCAACTGTATACAGTGAAATGTTTGAAGAACTATCTATATATATTGCAACTGAATTCAGTGACTATAGCAACCAGACTGTGTGGCAGTATAGTACTATAATTATAACTAAATTTGGTGGGAAATATGGCAAAAGAATTTGGTTAATGTAAATGCAATGACATATGTATAGGTCAGAATCTGTAACTTCTAATTATAAAAACCAAAATCCAAATTTTCCAGAGGGGAAAGCATTCCTCCTAGGACCTCAAAGTTATTTGCTATTATAAGTACAAATGCTTGTACATAAAATTATACTAATGAGCAAGAAGAATGGAAATGATGATGGACATAGGCATGGCTTTAAATGCTTGTCTTGCACTGAATCTATATATTATATATATAATTTATATATATATTTATTGCTGATCATGTGACCTGTGGCCAATCAGAGTGCAGATAATGCGTCACATGATTGAACATTAAATCACTTATTGCACACTTTTGCGTGCAATAAGTTAGTTATTGCACACTTTGCTCACCTCTACTAACGAAGCAGCTCCAACAACAGTGGTAATTTACCAGATCATCAATAAATCACTTAGAACACACTTGACAGTGCATTGTGTGTTTCAATGTAGCACTTGGGCGGTCAATAAAGGTCTCGTTTACATAATGCACTCGCCTTCGGCTCGTGCATTATGTAAACTCAACCTTTATTGACCCGCCCTCGTGCTACATTAAACACGTAATCATGGTAAAGTGTGTTCATATTATAGCCCAAGAACTGGTGGACTAATATAGATAGATATTACATTACATAGATAACAAATAGAATTGAAATCATTGAAGGAAAGCACAAATTGTGCTTCCCTCGATGATTTCAATTTTATTGTTTATATACGTATGTAGCTATCGTTCCACCAACTTTCGCTGTAAAGGATATTAATTAGTGGATTAAAGCCTATGAATAATTTGCAGCTTCACAATTTTATAGAAACCTACTCATGTAAAATGGGCTTCCTTTATAAGGACAACCAAACATGCAGTAGTTTTCTGAACAAATCTTATGCTTACAGTGTAACAGACCCTCCCTTGGCATAGAGTGGGATAGGCTGGCTACATGGCGCGTATTGATATTGGCTGTGTTTTATTATGACATGATAATTATACTACTCAATATACATCAAGATAGTACTGTAAATTCATTTAGCAGGAAAAACAAATCAGCATATATTAAGGAAAATAGAATTGCATTGAAACTCCTGTTAAAATAACCCATTACTTTTTACTGTTTTTATGATATGCCTATGGACATAGGGGAAGGAAGGTGGGGGTGCATGGTGGCAAGGGACAGGAGGGGCTAAAGCCTCCTAACTTCAAATAAGGGGGGGGGGGGGGGGGGCTTTAGCTACCCCCTCCTCCTTCCCAATTACACTAAACAGACGGTGGTATGTTCACTACAGTACATGATGAAATTGTCTATACATTAATACATAGATAATAGGTAGTAATAGAGTTCAATTGCTTATTTACTTCAAAGCAATCAAAACTGATGAGTCAGATACTGAAAATCAAATGTTCACCTTAGCCACAAAGTTTTAATAAATGATAAGCTTTGACAAGTTGACATTACTAACTAGCAATAATAAATAGTATCGATCTACTAGCACTCTGCAGTTAGCTTAACTTATGTCTACAGATTTCTATAGCTTTGAAATGGATGATGAAGTGGAACCTGAATGCACTGGTGAACAAAATGCATTATCATGTGGAGAAGACTCAGATGATTAACAAATCCTTTACCTTTTGTGTTACACCCTCCCCTAAGTGGCTGCTTACAATCAACACTAGCCTGATTTCATTTCCACCAAATTCGCTGATAAAGATGCAGACAATATTATTACTAAAAACATTATATTCATAAAAATTAATATAGCTGTAATTATGTAACTTTTACAACAGAAACAACTGCAGATTTCAAATACATCAAATGCTAGAATCCTTCTAAATGAAGGTTTAAAATAGCACTATCATAAGGTAATCTGCATTGCTAAAACAAATACTATTACATGTATCACTTTTATAAAAGGAACAGTTATAGATTTCAAAGTACATCAAATGCTATAATCCTGCCAATGAAAGTCAAAATCATAAATTAACCTATACCGATTTATTAAATTATACTTTATTTTTAAAAACAGCTTGTTGCAACTAGCTATTCAACTTATTACTGAATTTTCTTAAGAAACTCAATCATGTCATTAGCTACATTTGCTCTTGACACTTTTTCGGTTCTGAAAGAATAGAGTAGAGTACCATTCTTATCAAATATAAAATCTCCACCATTGATCCACACTTCCGTTTCAGGACTTGGATATGTGAACTCTTCTTTATTTATTATTTGTGTTGCATATTTTTGCATTGCTTCAACTTCCATAACAAGAATACTCCTTCTTAAACCAAGTTGATGATATAGAACATGATTGACAGACAAATAAGCAGGTACATTGATGGATGAGCTGTACAAACAAAAAAAAAACTAAGTTCAAAATGTGAACAGAATTTATTCTTGTCACTATTACAACATTACTAAAAGTGAGGTGTGGCTCAGCATTATCTTTTTAGTACACTGCAAAAATAAAATTGTTAAATTAACTGGTTAGTAGAGTTGCAAGGAAATCGTATTTTAATTGGTCGTGTTGACTGCATGGTGGTATATATTTTATTATAATTCGCAATTTTAATTTCCCTATCTAGTCTAATAGATATACAAACAAGTGTATATAGAGAAAAAAGTATCCCTATGATTGCTTTATGGTGTCCAGCATTCAGTAATCATGGCTGACTTTATCATGCCCGAAACACAACAGCCTATTATAGTTATTATTTTGATTATATACTCTGTTTACCTTTTATAGAACCTTGTAGAACTTTAAGAATACATTTCAGGTAGAATAGCTAGCTATTAGTTCCAGTGTCTACGTAAGCTACACAGCTTTCTTTCTGCTGGTGTGTAGAGCTTGATCGCGCGTTCTTTTTCGCGCCACGCCCATTAATTGACCGAGCCCCCGGGAATGATGTAACTTCCTTAACTACGTATACAACGCATACTCGCGTAGGTAACACAAGAATATATATATATAAACATACATCGAACCCGTGGGAAAGCAATCATAGGGATGGCCCTACGGGCCATAAAAAAGGAGATAAATATTTTAATGAAATTATTTTGGGTTTCCAAACCTTCTTTGTGCATTTAATATGATATATTAGGCATGATAATTGATTACACTGCCAAAAAAAAAAACAGTTAAAACAACTAATTTAGTGGTTAGTACAGTTGCAAGGATTTAACCATTAGTTGGTTGTTAGGAATACATACATCTTATACCACAGATACTTCGTACTTATTATATTCAATTATAGTGGAATCACTATAATTTGTAAACCCACAACCACATAATTTAATTTATACCTTTCAATACTTGATGCACATTATGTCATAGTAACATACATGCATGTAGCCACAACATCCTCTATGACAATTGACAATCTATATTGAAACTCATGTTATTCCTTGCAACTGTACTAACCAACAAAATGGTTATTTTAACAATTTATTTTTTGCAGTGTATGATTGGTACATATATATTTTTTACGTATTCTAGTAAAATGTAACTATGGCATTAGATGTATGTATACTGAACAACCAACTAATTGTTAAATCCTTGCAATGAAAATACATACATAACAACTATATGAAAATGTCAAATGCATATCTGTATGAATGCTGAAAATGTACATTTATGTATGTACATTCATGCAATATGTACATACATTTATGTATAATTATGACATACATACACATTTTCATATCAGTGTTCTTGGTGTAAAGCCCCACACTAATGTAATAGAGCTTGGTTGGTTGGTCACCTAGTTCAGTGTTCTCATGTGTTAACTATTATCTCATGCATTTAGATGTGTGAATATTACTGAAGTGTGTGAGGAGGAGAAGTTACTAGAAATTTTTGTTTATTTTTGAAAGTGTTTTTGAAAAGCTCATATGGTGCACCAGTGTCCCAAAGAGCTTCTTATTTGGCACTGCACAATTCTCATTTTGGGCCAGTGGCACATTTAATTATAATTATATTGTCACTCTTTGTTAATTGGCTCAAGATGTATTCCACTAACCATTGTTGAGCCAATTTGGCCCATGCTTAAAAATGTATCAAAAAACTCTCCTATATTCTAACATTGAGGGGTGTGTGCACCTACACAACAGGTATAGCTACCAAGGTGTGTCTCTCTAAACGCAAAACCATTTAGTGGTTCCAAAGCTACCAAGTGGTAGCAACTGTCACCACATCAAGTTTGGGGATGGGGAATAATAGAAAATTAGATGACAGTTATTGCCAAAAATATTATCACAATTTATTATCAGAAAGAATAATAGTTTATAATAATTATAAACTCACACTGCAAAAATAGAATTGTTAAAATAACAAATGCATTTGTTAGTACAGTTGCATAAATGCAAATCATAATTTAGTCGATTTAAAGACTTCATAGAGT
This sequence comes from Petrosia ficiformis, assembly GCA_947044365.1. NCBI lineage: Eukaryota > Metazoa > Porifera > Demospongiae > Haplosclerida > Petrosiidae > Petrosia > Petrosia ficiformis. The sequence goes on from OX345636.1 coordinate 3,964,853, forward strand.
AGAGAAAGAAGTTTATCAAAATCGTACTGAAAAGAAATTTGCCACAGACATTGTTTTAGCAAGTTATTCATTCATTCCTTCCCAACTTTTTTTACTTTGAACAGTTATAACTTCAAACGCATACCTCCTACAGGCGCCAAACTTTCAGATCTGTTCAAAAACATGGTCTTCTATTGCTCTGTTGTTTTTATAGCGAAGTAAACTGTATGAAAGTTACTTAGAATGGAAAATGCTAAACTCACTACACATCCTAGCCAGATGCTTTAAGCGTCGATTTAAAGACTTGATAGAGTAGAGAAAGAAGTTTATCAAAATCGTATTGAAAAGAGATTTGCCACAGACATTGTTTTAGCAAGTTACAGACTCATACATTCTATCTCTGTAAGCTCTCCAGTTTCTGCCATTTTTACTTGCAATAACCCACACCCAGTGTGATCACGTGAGATCAAATGTGGAGGTCAGTTTAGTTTAGAGGAATACTTTCATTTCTGAACTGGTCGCTATTATTCAACTTTTGTTGGACTTTCAAATATTTGAACTGTAAGTTCAATGCTTTTGCTCATTGTAGTTGTAACAATGTACAATTCATTATAAGATAATTATCTTTAGTAACTGACAGTTGTGGCATAGATATTTTGGTAATGAATGAGGTAATGAATATTTGTTGGAAGAGTATATTGTGTAATTTGACCTTAAGTAGTTGTGTAATGTGTAATTATTGTTACTTTCAAAGGATTCTGCTTTTATCTGGTGATATTGAGCAGAATCCTGGCCCTGTTGTTAATAAGATTTGTCCTTTATGTAAAGAATCTGTCCATATAAGAAAAACTGTTTGCAAGTGTGGGCATAGATTTTCTAAAAAATCGGTTGAAAAGAGTAATAGTAAGTGTTTCATGACTAGACAGGAGTCAAATAAAATTGCAAAAGCACAAAAGAAAGCATTAGAAACTCCTGAAAAGACTGAAAGACGTCATACACTTGATAGAATAGCAAAAGCACATGCAAAGTCTGTAGAAACTGAAGAGCAAACATCAGATAGAAAAAGCCATAATCTTGCTTCAAAAAGAAAGTGTATAGCTCTTGAAACTGAAGAGCAAACATCAGATAGAAGAAGCCGTAATCTTGCTTCTAAAAGAAAGTGTATAGCTCTTGAAACTGAAGAGCAAACATCAGATAGAAGAAGCCGTAATCTTGCTTCTAAAAGAAAACAGTTAGCATGTGAAACTGAAGATGAGGCATTAATAATTAGAAAAGAAGGTAATAGAGAATCAGCCTCTAAAAGACGCAAGTTAGAAAGTGAGGAAGAAACCTCATGTCGTAGGCAATTAGATAGAGCCTGTAAAGCAAGGCGTAGGTTATTTGAAACTGATTATGTTAGGCAGCAAAAGAATAAAGAGAATCGAGTGCTGCGTAGACAATGTTCAACTAATGAAAAGGCTATAGCAAAATTCTGGGCTAAGATACAATTTGGTGCCGATTATGTGTGTACTAGTTGTCATAGATTAATGTATAGAAATTCAGTTGTTACATGTAATAGAGGGAAGTACAGTACTGATGAAGAATTATTATTAGATAGTGTATTAGGATCTCCGTATATTAGTAATGATGGGAATGTTTATGTTTGTAAAACTTGTGACAGTTCATTGAAATGTGGTGTACTGCCTGCTCAATCATTAGCTAATAATTTAAAATTGCCCGAAATACCACCCGAACTATCTAAGCTGAATGCATTAGAAATTCGTCTCATATCGTTAAGAGTTCCCTTTATGAAAATGGTAGCATTACCTGTTGGCAAACAGAAGTGTATACATGGTCCTGCTGTTAACATTCCCTCAAAGCTTGATACTGTATGTACTGAGTTACCACATCTACCCTCCCAATCAGAACTTATCTCCTTCAAATTCAAAAGGAAGCTCTCATATAAGGGTCATTATATGTATGATTATGTTACCCCTCAGCATATATTAGATGCTTTGAGATGGCTTCAACAGAATAATCCCTTGTACAAAGATATTAATGTTAATACTGACTGGGTAGCACAAGCATTAATTGATGACAAGGAGATATTGTGTAGTATGATAGAGAATCCTCCTGTTACTAGTAATGATGTTGATTCTGAGCATTCTCCTCCTCCATCACCTCTTGTAACTAATAATACTGGTTGTTGTGATATTGATTCTTCCCCTCTACTCCCAACTCCCTCTCCACTTCCTCCTCCTGTTTTATGTCATAATAATGTTAATGACGTTTCTGATGTGCTAGAGACAGTTGCTAGAGAGAAAGGTTTCACTGTACATGAAGTTCATAGAGATGGTAATTGTTTATTTAGTTCAGTTGCATATCAAAGTGAAATTAGTAGTGATAAATCGAGGAGCATGTTAGTCTCTTATTTAAGTGAGAATTGTACACATTATAGTAATTTTTGTATCACAAGCAGTGTCTAGTGATGATGCTTCTAATGCTGATACTGAGCATCCTGACGAGTATGATGCATATATAGCCTCTGGTTAGTATATCATGAATATGTCTAAGTGCTACTTCAGCATGTGGTTAATAATATATGCATAGTCTTCTGCATGCCTGTGCAGGAAAGTTAATATTCATGCATGAATGCTGCTTCAGCATGTGGTTCATATCTTATTCATAGCATGCCACTATATGCAGGAAGTCTTTCTGGTTATATCATGAATATGTCTAAGTGCTACTTCAATATGTGGTTAATAATATATGCATAGTCCTCTGCATGCCTATGCAGGAAAATAATATATGTCAGTATGGTACACAAAGTTGAGTCTAGACAAGGTAAAAGTGTCAATTGATGATTAGTTCAACTTTTCATGTCTGCTGGAGGCAAGCACACAGCATGGTAATTAGCAGCAGGCTCTAGCCAGTACATTTATGGCCTATTCCTTAATTTACTTGATAGAACTCAGATCAACATTGTTTTGTACTCTTACCATTCTCTTACAAATGATGCCTATTTTTTACTGTCTGCAGTCCCAAAAGAAGTACGATGTGTCAATCACTCGGTTTATAGTATTATAGTAATATAATAATAATATTAATTATTATTATCATTATTGTGATTATTATAATCTTTATTTAAAAATATATCAGAGAGTAATTATGCAGCACTGTCTTCAGTCCCAAAAGAAGTACTATGTGTCAACCACTCGTATTATTATTTACAAAAATAATTATGTACATGTATGTCTATCGGTAATGAAAATGGTGTTTACATACATTTTGCACGTCTATCAGTAGAATAAACTAGATAATAGTAGTGACGAATTATTACACTTTATTTCCTGAACGAATTACTGTGGGAGGAGTTAAGAGTTATTATCCTTGTGATAAGTATAAGTTTAGTATTTTCCAGGTCTGAAAAATTTCTATTCGTAGCTGGTGTCTCGCTATTATCAATATTTTCCAGGTCTCTCTGATACCTGTAGCTGGTGTCTCGCTACTTTCAAATCCAATTGCAACCTATCCTTAAGCCACAGCGGTGAGGCCACGCACCAAAGGTGCTTCATTTGTGGAGTAGTCAGTCACTCTGTACATCAAAAAATGTCACAGATACGGCATTACAATATTGTGTTGGTATTAGTATTAAACCACCATATTAATAAATTTCTGTGATCCTAAATTCAATCCATCCACCGAAAAATAGTAATTATACATGTACTGAACCCAACAGTATTATCAATCTGAGTAACATGGGTGTAACAGTTTGTGCTTTTGTACACTGTTGGATTACCTATTTCTACAAAATATTACCTGCGTTCTTTAGACAGTGCCAGTGGCATAACTGAGTGTTTGGTAATGCCAGGGCCAAGAAATTAAGAGTTGTAAAATAGGAGGTCTTGGGGGTGCAGCCACCCATGGCCAGTAGCTAAGGGTTTTTCAGAGTTTAAAAAACTGAGGGGAAATTTTGGCGTGTGGCGGCTTTATTTCTGTTATATTACACTGGTGGAAAGAGTGCTCAAAAGCAGTGTACAAACACTGTTCATGTGTGTATATTAAAAAAAATTTTAAATATAAAGTTATGTTAAAAAACGTTTTGTGTTGCAAAGGCCCCAGCCCATGTAGGCCTGGGTTCAGTTATGCCCCATTGGACAGTGCAAAGAAAACTTTAACACGTTTTCAGCTGAAAATTTATTAAACCACAAAAAAAATGTTCATATTTTAAGTTAACCAGCATTATGCATAGTTTTCATGCAATAAACGTTTCATACCTGCTGGTTATATTATAATATTATAAACATGACTACTATATCAATAGTAAATAACTAAATGACTATAATTTTATGATTAGTAAATAGATCCATGGGATAATTTAGGATGCATTTACAATATGCAATTTAATTAATCTTTGAATTATAATGTTTTTACAAAAAATTTTTAACCCTTGCCGGAGTAAGCGGAGTGAAGGGTTACTGTAATCTAGTGTTCTGTCAGTGTGTCTATGAACAAAATTTCTGCACAGCTAACAACATTGGGACTTCGATCAAGCTACCAACATGTGTGAAATTCTACAAGGATCAAAATAAAAGACAGGCTCTTCCTAAAACCTTTCAGTTATAAAGTTATGACAATTTGTACAACTCCCGATTGCCATTTCACCACTTTCAGAAGACATCTGGTAGCAAAAGTGTACATGGAAACATAACTCATCTTGTTTCAAGGCCATCACTTTCGAATAACAGCTTGAAATGAAGTGTAATTGAAGTATATATTGGCTGCTACAACTTTGAGCTGCCTGTAAGCTTTCTGCCATGACGGTAGCTCACCTATTTCATTTCATGTACGTGATTGATGCAACTAAACGTTTTTTTTTAATAAAGGATGTTATATAAGCACTGTGTTTCTTATACTAGGAATTATGTACTCTTGCTAGGTAAGCTGTAACACGCACACACACATACGGTACATAAGTATAAGAACTATAATAATTGCTATTACAGTCAAGTATAGTCTGTATTTATTTTCTTGTCAGTAGCCATTCTTGTTTCCAAATCCCACTTATGGCAATGGTTCAGCACTGTGAATGCATTCATGTTCAACTGTAACAATACTTGGTAACAAGGCGGGATTTCACCAATATATAATAATATGGTAATGTTTTATTTGATATCGCAGAGTCTCACTAATAGATCTATTGTATACACTTGTTCAATATTAACATACCGTTCCATCCAGTCTTGACCATAACTCGCAGTATCCCCAGCCACAAGAATCACTTGACACCCAAGAGCTTTAAAAGAGGCATCATCTCTGACTACCTCTAGAGAGTGACTCGTGCATGGTTGTCAGGTAAAATGGCGCAATAATATGAGAAGGGTGTATGGACTTTTCTGTATAGATGAAAGAAATACCCGAGTAAGATTGTTCTAACAAGATATATTAATTCCTATGATTGCTTTGCGGTTACTAGTAAATGTATCTCAATCATTGCTGCATTAGTCACTACCTATCTCCATAACTAGGGCCTGAAGATGTAACTTTTACAATCCTTACTCATTAATTTACTGAGCCCTAACAACAATGCAATCTTTTTAACTATGTATACAATGCATAGTTTCATGTAACACATTCCAACAGTTCGAACCAAGGGGAAAGCTATCATGGGATGGCCCTATGGGCCATAAAAATATAATATAAGTAACTGTATACGTATACCTTGAAGGTACAAATATTTAAACAGACTATATTTAGCGAAATGCTGCTAATGGAGATTTGACAAGTATTACTTTTAGCGATTTAAAAAAAAATCTAATTAAAAATTCATAACTCAATAATACAGCCCTCACAGTGGATGGAAAATATGAAGATATCACCAGAAATGTTCTCGACAGCTTAGATAGCAGTGAGGAAGAAGAGAGTGATATGGAAACTGATTGATGATGACTGTTAATTAATTATTTATTATAATTATATTCATAACAAATTATTCACAATGATTACTATTAACTTGTATAAAATTTTGCGTTTTTATTAAGCTCGCTAATAATCGCTAAAATTAGTACCCGCAAATAATAGTAACATTAAGGTATATACTTGTACAAGATGCATACAATAGTAAAATAATATAATTTAGTTGTGTGTAAAGATCATTCACATTCATCATCACCTTGCAAAAATGTTCACAATTTTAATTTGAAACATCCATTAATGTTTCTACCATCATCATTTTCACATAATTTTTCTTCCACTCCATTTTTGTGAAATTCAACCCACCGCATACAACTATGACTATCATGTTTGTATGATTAACCTTGTTGCATTAAACTGCACACTATATTACATATAAAGTCATCACATACTGAGTTTTAGGTTGTCATGAATGCGAACAAAATTTAAATTGAGAGTTTATTCATTTTTAATTTACATTAAAAGTTTATTAATTTGTACCTTCAGCACTGCATAAGCAATGATTCATCATTAATGACATTAAAACTATATCAATCACTTTAGGAAATAATAATAGATTAAACACTTATCTTTAGCTTATTATTTGACTATATGCCATCATTGTAATGCAAAAAATAAATAAATAAATAAAACATGCTTTAATTAACCCTTAGAGGACTGAGCTTGTTTTTTCCCATTTCCAACACTGGTGACTCTATTGCATATATTTTGGCCACTGTTCACTTTCTCTACCCCAAACTTGGCTCCTTTTCTGACATGGAGTACTACTTCTACCAACTTGCTTACTGGGACTCGAAAGTCCCCAAGCGCTTCGTAGGATTAAATCAAATGCAGTGCTCTCCCTCTTTTGACTGGAACTGGGGCAAACAAAATGACTCCACTGCATGTTGGCACCAGCTACACCCACGATTTCAGGTTTTACAGCAAGGGAAATGCCTCAGGTACACCACCACCCCCCCCCCCCCCCCCCCCAGAGCGCGTGGGCGAGGTCACTGAAACCACAATTTGCATGGGCAGCCTCTTCCAACAAATTAACGGGGGACACCCCCTTTAAAATTTCCCCTGTACTCGTTATTTAGGCCATCTGTTTTAGCCATTACAACACACTCCAAACCACGCAGGGGTGAAATGTCACATATATGTGACATCAGTCTTCTAAGAGTTAATTAATCAATTTGATTTATCTGTAAATTAAAAACTTTATTCACTTAATTATTTTTGTCTCTAATATTTGTGCATTACAATAATAATAACTAGTGATGCATTGATAATTGGATTAGTAATTGGCATCAGTCATTATTGGCCATTATTAATTTTTAGCATCAGTAATTCATAATCGGTTATTTCTAAAAGATGTAACCAATATTATTTAAAAACGTACTAATAAGAGCTTTTCTTGTGATCATAGTATCATTACTTGCTTTTATGATAGTCATAATTACTGAGAAATTTCCCTCATTAATTGAAATAATCAGAAACCAGAAGGTAGATATAATATCGAATCAGTATTGGTTATCGGTACATATCTAATGTAATTATCTGTTTATTGGAATATCAGTAAAGCTCTTATCAGTGCATCACTAATTATAACACCTTAAGTACCAATACACTGACTTGAAATATGGTATGAAGTCCATCACTTTCATTACTCATAAGTTTCAAAAGTTTCAAATCAGGAATTTGAGAACCAATTTCAGTAGTATTATAGCCCATGGCAATGTCTTCTGCCAAAAGATCTTTATCAACCTATTATATTATAAAGATAAAGTCGTCCTTTATATAAGTACGTATGTTAAAGTAAAATAGTCATGGATTCATAATTGTTAATAACAAAAAAAAATTTTTATTTAAATTTAAATTCATCAGAGGCTTCAAGCTTAAAAGTATACTTACATAAGAGCAGTAACTTCATTTTGTATACACCATGTAAAATTATATTTGTTCAGTGACTGTAGGGCCATCTCTATGATTGCTTTCCATGGGGCTTAAGGTGTATAATTATGTATAATAATATTTATTTAGATGTTTGTGTCACTTGCAGGAGCATGCGTTGTATACATACATGTAGTTCAGAAGGATTGCTTCATTCCGTGGAGCTTGGTAAATTAATGGGCATGGTGCGTCATAGAACACGTGCTTCAGCTCTACACTTTACAGACCAGCAGGAAGAAAGCTGCTTGTAGGCTTATGTAGAAACTGTAACTAATAGTTATTCTACCTAAAATATATCCCTGAAGTTCTACAAGATTCTTTGAAAAAGTAAGATGAGTAGATAGTCAAAGTAATAACTGCAATAGGCTATTGTGTTCTAGACATGAGAAAGTCAGCCATGATTACTGAATGATGATACCACAAAGGAGTCATAGAGATACTTTTTCTCCATATATCTTGTTATTTTATCATTTGTGAAAATGTTTGTAAAAATTGCATCTATCAATTAGTTAAGTTACAGAGTTTGTCGTAGTTATGACATATTTTGAAGGAAAATGTGTTCTCACAAATAATATTCCACACAAAATGTACCATCCATTGCTAGTCTCTATTTTTCTATGAATTTTGTGATAAGCACACGATGGGAATGGGACAGGATCCTGCTTGAGCCAATAATTAATGTTTTTCCAAACACACAGACACACAACACACCTTTCTGCCTATAGTTCGTGACGAGGGTAATTATTAAAATTAATATCATTACTAACCTCAGCAGTATACTCATTAAATTTTTTCTCAATATCAACAAGTGCTTGATAAGCAACTTGTAAAGGCATGTCATCTGGTTTCGACTGCACTAGTTCAGTTAATTCTTCTCTAGTTTTAACACCACAATTCCTGAAGTATGGAACAAGGTCATTGGCTACAACACAAGATTATATACTATTGTTTATCATATTGTTAGCACAAGATAAACAGAAATTAGGAAAAGTTATGAGGATATAACTAGGGGTGCGGAAACAGCCAGTCATATAGAACATTATCTAGTGAATGTCTAGTAAATTGAAACTGAACTGTATACAAAGCTATATGGGAAGCAGGACAAGAGTGTTTAAAAAAGGCCAAAAATGTCCAGCAATTGGCTCACTAAGCATAATTATTACCATAAGCATAGTTATATAAAAACATAAATATGTCTTTGAAAAATATGACATGTGTTTTACTGACAATGATACATGTAGTTCTTTGGATTTTCTAATATTGCAAGTGTCTATATCTGTCAATAAAAAGCTCATGTACGTGTCTTTTGGTTTCTTTCACTTGCAAACAAAAGCATAGTGGCTTACTGGCCATAATACATGCATTCAAAGTTTATGGTGCTTGTTATAGCACATAGGGCTATCCCTATAATTGCTTTACCACGGGTTCGAACTATATATATATTTTTTTATTTATTTATTTATTTATTTATATGTTTGTGTCACTTTCGCGAGTATGCGTTGTATACGTAGTTAAGGAAGTTGTGTCATTCCAGGGGGCTCAGTCAAATAATAGGCGTGGTGCGTAAAAGAACGTGCACTTGAGTTACAGAGTGCAAACAGACCAGCAGGAAGAATGTAAACTGCCAATAACTGTTGTATACAGCAGAGAAACAGTAAAAAATGATACAGGAATCTTTAACAAGAAAGTATAGTAAGTTGTTGAGTTTCAGACATGAGGAATTCGAAGTTATCATTTAGAACCTTTAGAGAGCTTCTTCAGACCACAGATTTCGAGTACACAGAAACTAGTGCCATTAGCAGTGATTGATACAAAGTCATCATAAAGCAATTATAGGGAAACTTTTTTCTCAATGTATCTTGTTTTTGAAATAGCATTGGCTCAGTTGTGCTGTAATCAAATCTTCAAATCTTCAAATCTAATTAATATCAAGACTTGCTAATTAGATTTAAAAATGTAATTAATATGTTCTACATAATTGTCAGATTCTGCAAAACAAAATCAGTAATCATTACCCTCGCTGCGAAGCGTAGGCGGAAGGGTACGATAATCATATTGTGTGTGTTTGCAAAATTTTGGGAAAACTACGAACATTTGTGGCTCCAACAAGCTACTGGTAGACTTCAATTTATACAAGGATCAAAAATAACAAGAGGCTTTTGCTAAAACCTTTCGGTTATAAAGTTATCACAATTTTTATAACTCACGGTTACTGTTTCCAGACTTGAGAAGAGTCTTGGGGGCATCTGGACACATCAAAACATAACTACTCCTGTATCATGACTATCGCTAGCAAAGCACTACATAACAGCAAACAAAATTTGGGTAGTGGTTGCTTCAACATCGAGCACTACTTTCAAGCTCCGCCTATTTCAAATTTTCAAGTCATGTGCTGTGCACGTGACTCAAACGTCAGCAGTTTTGATGACCTGTCTAGGCTCTCTTTGCAGAATATTTCACAAGACTCATTGAAGATCTTTCTTTCTTCTTTGAGATAAAACAAAGACTAAAATGTAAGACTTATAGTATAGACAAGGAAGAGACTAGTATAATCATACTAAAATCTTTCAGTTATAATGTAATAAGTACTGACATGTTAGTTTATATAATTATGTATATATATATATATAACTATTATAATAATTATTATTATAAAAAGTAACATGGCAGTACAATTTTATTACTTTATATGCACATAAACTAAACCATCTGAAGTAAATGTTTTCATTATTATATGACCATACAAATGAGCAATGAATAATTATAATCTTTTGGCATATTATATTTAGAAAAAAAAGTTATAGTTTGTATTACTTTGCCACGTAGGCGAGGGTCCCGTCCCGACGGTGCTCGTTATGATTGTAATGCTTCCAATTTGAAAGCTCATTTTCCCACAGTTTAATTACATGTATAACTGAATTACATATGCAAGTTTGATTTAAATCCTCACATTAGAATACTATCAGGAGCCCATAATGACGTTGACCAGAAAGCGTAAAGAGTAGGAGCGGTAAATGACCACGCATTTAATTAAATTGGTCAAAATATCTGTCTGACCATCTGTTACTATTTTTAGAACCCACGTGTATACACCTTCGTTTAAATATGGCACGTACACCTCGACGATCTCCAAGGTTAGCTATGAAACGAACACGTCTGGAGGCAGAAATGGAGTCACTTACTATCAGGAAAGTGAGAGCATGCTTTGGAGTAGCTGAGAAATAACCGTTTAGTCCTATTCAAGAGTGTTTGACATCAATGCCTTCTGTCATTGAAGTGATTGTAGCGAAGGCTTCCTACTACTTTGTCAATGGCTTCACTAGGAATATCTTCACATGAGCCAGAATATCGCTGAATTCTTTTCTCTGTTATACAGGAAACTTGGTCAATGTAGTATATAGTAACTGTTCATTTTCTAGAAGCCATATTTCACGAAGGCGTATACACATGGGTTCTAAAAATAGTGACAGACATGTGCATGATAATTATGTACAGGGGGTTATGAAAAGGGTGTGCAAATGTGCTGACATTAATTTGTGACTTCTTAAAATCATAGTTCGTAATGTGACATTAATCTTAGTCATATCACACAAAACAGTTGTAGAAATAAAGATGTGACATACATGTTGACATAATAAATTCAGTTACTTTACATGTAGTTCAACTAAGTCCATAATCTGTTATTTTTAGTATGTTTACTTAGCAAGTGAGGTGTATATCAGTTGTTAGCATTGGTCAGTGACATGTGACAGAAAAGCAGCCTAGCAAAGGCCTAAAACATTTCTTAGAAGCACAATGATTAATTGCAGGTTAATGATGTATTTGTTCACAATAATTGAACCAATAAACCTGACCTACGTAAAGTGACAAAGGCATTTGCTTCCATCAATTAAAGAATAAATTAGTTTGCAAAATTTAATGTAAAGATACATTATATGTATGAACCATGCTTATAGTTTTTAAAACTTTTTGCATTCAACATTACAAAGTATTAAAACAATAATCATAACATAATAGTTATAATATAAAATGGGATTCACGAATTATAGCATCCCTACTTCAAATGATCTATCTATCCTCCTGATGTGAATACCTATCCTATGAATTGGACTTACGTGAAAAACTCAATATAAAATTGAACTAGGACTAAACTGCGCATTCCAGTAACTGCATCTAGTGTGAATTCACGAAGAGTAGAGAATGTATGCCTTTTACTCTTCACATTTTCAATAACTCCATGTATTTCTGTAGGCAATGCAGAAGAATAATATTATAATTATTGTAATTATATAATTACATATTATATAATTATATATATATATGTATATATATATTAATTGTATATATATAATTATATATAAATATACAGCCCAAAGCATGCTCACTTTCCACAGCTTCCTGCACAACAAGATGTAAAGTCGACATAGTTCTAGTCTCGTCGTGTGTGTGTGTGGTTATTATAACCACACCCACCTTGATTAAAAACTTTATGTGAGGTGTGGCTCAACATCACAGATGCAACTGAATGCAGGTTCTTTGCAACTTTCTAGGCGTACTGGAGCAATTTAACAGTCACTTCAACCTTGCTTACAAGTACAGAATCCACTCAAATCTGCAAGTGAACGCTGTTCTTTTATTCTCCCAACATCCCTTTCTCTCTCAGCTATACATCAACATTCCATTCTAGTGTCCTTAGCTAACTTCATCAAAAAGCAGACACTTGAATCAAAGCACCTCCTGACAACATCCAACAAAGCGTGGGCGTTTTGGACAATAGAATGCCGACATGCCACCACCACATGAACTCTCATAATCTACAGTAATTTTGCGTGTGGTCCATCCAAGATCCACAGTTTATTTTACCAGCTGTAGGAAGCATGGATATGGATACGCTATGGATAACATTCCATGGAGCATGGCCCCCATGGAATTTTATACTTCTTATATAATAGAAATGCATAATAATTTACACTATAATATTTATAGTACTGCCCAATATATCGCAATAATAACACTTGTGGTTTATTGTGTAATCTACGAATCCGCTACACAAAATTAATTACATATAAAGATTATCTATTTTGGACGTAGCCCCATGATCAAAGTCATCTTCCTATGTTTAGTATTCTGAGTTGGTTACACTTCATCTCTGGCAGGATGTTGTAAAATTACAATGTTATAAAAATGAGACAGCTAAGTTAGTCTTGCATAGTCAAGTATTCTAACAGATGGTTCGGAAACTAAGACCGGAAACTAAATTGCTAATCCAGGAAACTTTGTTCCCTGCCTACGTGACTATGTGAGACCCTTCTACAAAATCCTATATGTGATCAGAGTATGCTACCGGATACCATTCAAGAAAAGTTTCTGGATCAGGTGAGTCTAAGGTAGAGAATAGTCTGACGAGGCCACTACAAGTAGAGAAAGAGAGATTCAACACAAACTGCTTTTACGAGATTTAGAAACCACACTTAGGACTTGAAAATTGGAATACACCAAGATAATTATTAATGATTGGTAGATTATTATGTCATTATGTCGTGGGAAAGCAATCATAGGGATGGCCATAAAAATGGTATCATTATAAAAATGGTGCATGTCTTCACATATATCATAAATATATTCCCATCAATTATAATAGAGAAGTGACGATAATCCATTATATATTTTATTGTCACATCACAATCAAAGTGGGTAAAAATGAAGTGGCTAACACTATATATATATAGTAGATCATTCTCAAATAATTACATTTAATTGCATGTATACACAAAATGTCTACTCGAGTCTTCTTGATAGTGTAGGATATCATACAGTTATGGAGTACTTGGCTTTACAAGAATTGCTTTCAGACTACATACATATACTTGCTGTCAAGAAAGTTGTCAGTGAGATAGATGCAATTCATGATATACACACTCAGCTTGACGTTTCAGGTAATATTATTATTATTATATGTTTATATTATGTGGAATTTCAAAATGTGCCACTCGTCAATATAACAAGAATTCTTGTGTTCATGTGACATATATTAATGAACTTATCAGTGAACATTTTTCTTCTTCTCCTGTAGAGTGCCGTTTACACAATCCATACAATCAGCTAAGCACATCAAACAAAAACCATCTTTTTCCTGCCTGTCTGTTCATCCTATTCTATTTTCCTCAACTGAAACTCAAAAGGCAATACTATGTCTCTCAAGTGAACTGTGGTTCAATATATCCGCTGATGGGGTTGCCAATTTAGTACCAAACATAGACTCACAACCGTGCACATTCCATTAATTTGAGCAATAGATGTACCCTAGAAAATTCCACACATATAACAAAACCATATCTGCTAATGGTTTGTATAATTATACTTTACTAACACACTATTATTTATTTTGTTTATTTGCACATCTATGTAGTGTATAGTTACAAATGCTGTGAGGAGAAATTTACAGGAAAGCCAGTATTTGATCAGGTAACTGATGGAATAATGCCACATCACTGCCACTGCTTGTATAGATGGAGCCCCATCTTTAAAATTGCCTATATAAAAGGTGCTTCAGCTTTGGCCATCATTGCTTTTAGAGCATTGGCAAGAGCAGCCCAAATAACATGGGGCATTGTGTTTGCAAGTACTGCAATTCATTGATATCTGTTGATTGTCCTAAGTTCTAATTTCTTTTAAACTTTGATACTGAAAAGCTTATCAGAAGGGTGTATAGAATGGCAGGCACAAGCTGGTGATGAGCTTGATACAGCTAGAAGACACTTATTTGAATTGCCTCTGCTCTACTAGATATAGCAAATTCAACCAGTTCACAGAGAAAGGGTGCATTCTTTGATAATGCAGTTAAAACAGATTGACGATCTTGTGCTTTAGCATCTCTTGTAAATTTTTCAAAGGAGTCATGTGTTTCCTTGTGAGGAATTACAACATGATCTTGAAATCTTGCAAAGTTATTAAAATGTACAATTGTATTGTAAAGTACAAATTTCTTTTACATACTTAGTACTCCCCAGTTAACTTTAATTTGGTTCCCAAGGCATTCATTCCATGAATCTAATTCATGACGGAAAGCCAATAATGTACCATTCAGTATAACCACCTTTGGCTGGTCTCCACAAGTGAAACCATCTTCATAATAATTTTATTAATCTCTAATAAGGAAAGATAACTATACCATCCAAAACGAAAATGGTTATATGAAATGGTAACAGTAAAGCCAGAGTTCCCACTGTCTGATTCGTTCTAGAGTTTCTTATCTTGCAGACAGAGTTAGGAAAATAAAATTAGTATGTGAATCACATTGCAATGGTGGTCCACTAAATATTTCACTGGATTTGCTCTATGCAAAGTAGGAACCACAAGTTTACTACACACAATTATATACTTGTATCCAATGGATATTATTACATTTACATAATTATAGTATGGAAATCTCATAGTAATTACTGACTTTTAGCCATTCCCATCTGATACTGATACTTTGAGTATCTGCTGAACAAGATACCGATACCATTACTCAGTAGTGTTCATTCATTGCTGTTTGAGTTAGAAAATTATGGGAGGTCATCAATGCCAAAATTTGTATTATTTTTTTAAGAGCCTGACATTGACCAAATTCACCGAACCATAGGGTCTTACGTATACGTAGTTAGGGTTCCATTCTGAGTCAAATTTGTTTGACTCCGTGATACCTTATGGTTGGGCGAACACAAATCGATATATACTATTACAAGAAAACACTAACACAATTATAAAATGACTACAGCAGTAATTACAATATCTTTTTATAAAAAAAAAACAAGCAAAGGTATTCTTTTACAAAAACACCACACTATAATAATATTTTTAAAAAAACAGGAACGCTCCTATTTCAAAAAAAAACCAGCAGTGTCCTTTTACAAAAACACTACTCTATTAAAAAAAAACAATATCCTATTTAATAAGTGTTCTCTTACAAAAACACTGACTTAAAAAAAATAATACGCATGGATGACCTCCCAGAGCCACGGTCTCTAGTTAACTACTCTGAAGGATCAAGCCCAATATTATAAAGAATCAATGTTGCTGATGAAAACAAAGCAGTTTGTAGTTTTTGTACTGTTTGCAAAAATCAAGAGAACATTTCTAGATGAAGACAAAAATAGTTATTTGCTATAATAAGTACAAATTCATGTAAATAAAGTTATACTTAATGAGCAAGTATATAAGAATGGAAATGATGATATACAAAGGCATGATTTAAACACTTGTCTAGTGCTGAGTATGATTATACAGCTGCAGCCCACGAATTGGTGGACCAATAACTAGGTATTACACTATATAGATAAGTAATAAAATCATTGAGGGAAGCACAGTTTGTTGGGAAGCACTATTTGCACAAATCGATGATTTCAATTTTATTTTTTATTTATGTAGTATAATACCTTAGCTATCGTTCCACCAACTCTTTGGCTGTAGATGATGATATTTCAGTGTGTTAAAGTTGTGCCTATGAATATTTTGCAGCTTCACCATTTTATAGAAACTTACTCATGTAAATTGGGCTTTTTAAAGACTACCAAAAATGCGGTAGTTTTCAGAACGAATGCTAATGCTTACAGTGTAAGAGATCCTCCCTCAGCTTCACTCGTAGAGTGGAATGGGCTGGTTACATGAGGCTAATATTGTATTGATATAGGTTTTCTTACTGTATGCTTTATTATGACATGAATATATTTTATAATTATACTATATATATAGTCAATATACATCAAGACTGTACTGTAAATAGCACTTTGCAGGAAAAATGAATTAGTATTAAGGAAAATAGAATTGCATTGAATCTCCTGTAACTAACTGACTGAAGGTTAAAATAACCATTACGTTTTACTGAATTTGTGATATGCCTATGGATTATAGCAAATTGGTTGGAAGCAGACAAAGATGCAAAGAATATTTTGCAAAAAAAAAACTCATTTAACATACACATGTATTTAACTTTACAAAAGGAACAACTACAGATATCAAGGTAAATCAAATGCTAGAATCCTTCCAATGAAGGTTTAAAATATCATTATCATAAGGTAATCTGCATTGCTTAAAAAGAGTACATATTATAAAAATTAATATTTTTAACTTTTATAAAAGTAACAGTTTTAGATTTCAAAATACATCAAATGCTATAATCCTTCCAATGAAGGTTTGAAATAGCATTATCATAAAGGAACCTATACTGATTTATTAAATTAAACTTTATTTTTTTAAAATAGTTTGTTTGTAAGCAACTGCTCAAACTTATTACTGAATTTTCTTAAGAAACTCAATCATGTCTTTAGCCACATTTGCTCTTGACAGTTTTTCGGTTTTGAAAGCATAGAGTAGAGTACCATTCTTATCAAAGATAAAATCTCCACCATTGATCCATATTTCCAATCCAGGAGGTGGATTAGGAAAATCTTCTTTATTTATTATTTGTGCTGCATATTTATGCATTACTTCAACTTCAAAAGGGAGAATACTCCTTCTTAATCCAAGTTGACGATATAAAACATGGTTGATTGACAAATATGCCGGTACTTTGATAGATGACCTGTACAAATAGAAAATTAAATTCAAAATGTGAACAGAATTTACTATTCCAACATCAGCATTATCTCTTTACTGAATGCATGATTTTCACAGTGAAAAGTTTCCTTGTCAATCATGCAGTGCCAAAACTTGTGAATTACAGTATTAAAGTGTTAACTCTCATGTGATTATTACCATGTGCTGAAATGTGTCAATATTACTATCTTGTTCAACTAAACTTGGCAATGATGGGGTATTTGACCAATATACACTAATATGATGTTTTATTTGATATCGCAGTCTCACTAATAGATCTATTGTATACACTTGTTCAATATTAACATACCGTTCCATCCAGTCTTGACCATAACTGGCATTATCCCCAGCCACAAGAATCACTTGACACCCAAGAGCTTTAAAAGAGGCCTCATCTGTGATTACCTCTAGAGAGTACCCCATTCATGGTTGTCAGGTAAAATGGCGCATTAATATGAGAAGGGTGTATGGACTTTTCTATATAGATGAAAGAATCCCTGAGTAAGATTGTCCTAACAAGATATTTTGAGAAAAAGTATCTCTATGATTGCTTTATGATTATTAGTGGCATGTATCGATCAATCATTGTTGATGGCCCTAGTGTCTCTAGTCTCTACCTTTCTGTATACTCTGATAACTGGGATGTAAGTGTGACTACAGTCTAAATGCACAGATCTTTGATGAAATTGAAGTACTCCTTCAAGTTTCTAAATGATGACTTCATCACATCATACTTACTTGTTAAAGATTCTTGCATCAGCTTTATACTGTTTCTCTGCAGCTAGCTGCAGTTTTACAATTTTTCCTATAGCTCAATTGTGTGTTATTTTACGTGCTATGCTCATTAATGCACTGAGCCCCCATAACGATGCAAATTCCTTAGCTATGTATACATGCAATCATGCATTTTGCGTATGTGACACAAGCCAATAGTGCAATCCAGTGGGAAAGCAATCATAGTGATGGCCCTATGGGCCATACAAAATAAGTATCATTTCTAACTTAAGATCAAATAAAAGTAAAGATTTCTGGAAACTGAACTTCATGATTATAGCAATTTATAGGCACTAACATGAACTAAAAAACATAATGACAAATCTCTCATAGAAAATACATGTAAAAAAAAGTGTACCTAATAATGATGAAATATTACTCTCAAACCTCAGGACTCAAGTCACAAAATACATTTTTAACTATGAAACTGTAACTATAGTATTAAGATACCAATATTAGCATTGGATGTGTTTATGACAGATACACTACTATACACAATTGTGTGAAAGTCATTTGCTAGCAAACAATAATTATTTACTTTCATTATTGTTATAAACAAAAGATAATCATCATTAAAATATTTCCATTTAATATGCAGTAAAGTAAAAACAAGAAAAAACTTTCTATCACACATGTAAGCCTAGGAATATGAAGTAGGACTAGTGCTATGCCTCTTCTATGAATGCACAAGCTATTCATGTGACCTGTGTTTACATAGAGTGGAAGGAGTCTGGTATTGTAGGCATCTACTAAATCTCAGGGAAGCTGTAAATAGGTATTGTTTATACACAATGGTTAACAGTTATTACAAATTCTATTAAATTGCATAACAGCTTGGAGTAATTAATTTTTTTAAAGACAACTCTATGATTGAGATACTACACTCCATGCAAAGGGGCCAAGTCCCAAACCTATGCACAAGCATTATAAGAGAGCAATAACAGAAAACCTGTAGACACTGCAACTATATGATAGTTCTAGCTGAAGGTCACTGCCACACAAAGCTAAGAAAGGCAAGAAGAGATTGAAATAAATATAATTATAATTATGCAAACACAATCTCATTACTATCTCATTATTATCAAACACTGATAGTGACAAGAGTACACCAGTAAATA